>JAMKCH010053275.1:0-97406 GCA_023653785.1 Ophioderma brevispina
AATTTGCATGAAAAACACTTTTTCTTAAAATTATACCCATATGATACTTACAAATTCTTAAGATGTGTGTTCTTTTAGGATTGCAACGACATCTTACTTATTGCAATCAGTCGAGTGGTTCGTCTAAATGTTTAACATTTCACATGGTAAACTGCTATTGGCTGCTGCAACTGTCAGTCATTAATGTGGTGAAGTATTAATTGAAAATGACCAAAAGATGACGATGCGTATAATGATTCTTTAATGAACATCTGTAACACTTGTGTCTTGGGGGAAAATACCTCATTTTCGGATGTTTGTTTTCTGCACAAGCCAATAGAAGGACAAAAAGGTCTATCAAGGCATCACTTACATGCTCCATAGCAAAGGGCAGCTATGTAACATAATCATGTTCCTTAATTCAATGAAGTCATTAATGGTCATTGAATATAGCTTTGCTTCATGGCGCTGAAGTTTCTCAGACTTTTCTATTTTTTCTTGATACAAGTGTATTTTGGGAATAACAAACACTTTGATTACATGAGAAAGTTCTGTAGATGTAAAACACCAACACTAAAAATTGATGGTGAAATATAACTAAATGGCCTCCTTCTCTCCTTATCCGGTGATGTTCTTATAGTTATTATCCTGATTGCGGGATCAGATCTTACCAGACAATACCACAACCGGTATAAAAACCGAACAGCCTCTGGAAGGTTATCTGATGGAGAAAAAGCGATATAACTTTATGATGACTACAGAGGACCGCCTTCTGAAAAGCGATTCATCATGGAAAATATTATTACTTCTTTTTGAATAAAGAAAATGACACCACTCTGAATGTGTCCCTCTCCTCCTCTTCCCCACTGAAGGAGGAGGAAGAACGTTCATCAATGACCAGGAACAAGATGCCCAGAAGGCAACGTCCCCGATCCGCTTCGCGCTCAGAGAGGAACACTGCGACTCGTCATCGTGGTGTACGACAGCCATCAAGTGTATTTGATAGCATGATGACACGTACTCTAGAAATGATCCTTAAAAGTACGGTCTTACCTGTTATACTTCGCATAATAGGGTGACTGCGTACATGTTTAGACATTCTATAGTGTTATTTAATTCATCGCGGGATATACAGCCTGTCTAAAAAACGGCTTATTAAATTCGACGAAATGAAACGAAACGAAACGAAACAGGCTCAGTGCACCCATTGGATTACACGCTTTATTCCGTCATAAATGGAATAAAGCGTTTAATTCAATGGGTGCACTGAGCCCGTTTCGTTTCGCCGAATATAATAAGCCCAAAAAGTGATACAATCAGAAAAACAGGTTAAATATGAAATTTCAAAGTCATTCTTACTTGGCATGTTGCTGTACGGTCATGATTCTCTTCTAACTTACAAGAGTGTGTCGAATGCTACACATTAGGCTTAAAGCAATTAGGTTTTCGCATCTTTTAAAATTTCTTTATGAAGCTAAAACCTTTTTGAAGAATTTCAAATCTGTTCAAATGTGAATAACTTACATTTAACTAATTCGTTCACCGTTTTTTGTGATCCGCAGTAAACAGGCGAGTTATTTCTCGATTGAAACAAGCAAATGGGATGAAACAAAAAGTATTGGAAAGCCTGGTTTTTTTTTAAGGCTTTAAGGTGATGCACAAAACGACGTACTTATGTTGAGATATAATATTGAAAAAAATGGGGTTTCGATTGTACCATTTTTTGAGACAGTGACGTAGCCGGGGGGGGGGATATTTGATTTCGTCTGTTGAGATGAGCTCGTCGGTTCACTTGAAGAATTCAGGTCATGGCTCTTGCAGGCCGGATTACCGGCAAATTATAAGTTAATGTTCGATGGTCAGTGTGCGACAAGTAAATTTTACAAAATCGTGCAAGAATTAGCCCTCAGAAGACATTCAAGCATATAAAACCCAAATTTCAGAAGATTTCACCACCGGACGGCCGGACCCCCACCGGGGTTTCGTCCCTAGACCGCAGGGGGCCCTAAGGCGGACTTCTGGACTACACCCAATTTTCTGTCTAGCAGTGGACTGTAGTGAAAGCGTGTGCGCTTCGGGATAAAATTGTGAATTTTTGCACACAAGTACTTTAGGCATTGATAATCCATACAATTGATGGAAGCACTTGCCAACCCCCGTTAATGGACCCCAGCTTGGGTTTCAGGGTTATACAGGGGTCAAAATTTTAAAATGTTCCGATTGTGTTGAAAAGTACACCGTGATGTTTGTCTGGTTACAAGGATTCCAAAAAGGTATAGTTTACACTATGTATGGATTGGCTTACAGTTTCGGAGTTATGGGTTAAAAACTGTAAATATATTGAAAAAGTCAATTTTGGTGTGTACATGGGTCAAAAGTTAAAGGTTGCTTTGATTCAGGTAATATGTGGTGCAAATTCTTTCCCTACCTTAAAAGATTGAAATAAGGAATAGTTTGTCTTATCTGTTATGCTTAGTTTTCACGTTATCCAACAAAATAGGTCACAGGTCAATAGAATCCAATAGCTGCCAATAGCTGTTGACTTTATTCCCCATTTTGTTAATAACCAAACACTTAAGAGAGTAAAACATATTCCTCTATTTCATTCTATGAGCTGAACCAACAACTTGAACCACATTTTGCAAAATTTGGAGCGACTTTTTATTTTTGAAAAAAAAAAAAAAAAAAAAAAAGTATACCAATCGAAATGAAAGTACGCCTCTTCAACACAACATGTGTGACAGTATTTTTGTATGGCTGCGAAACTTGGGTGCTGACAAACAATTTGGAGAGTAAGGTCAATTCTTTCGCAACATCAGAATCATGCTGAACGTCAAGCGCATTGATCGTGTCCCAAATGCCAAAATCTATGCTGCTACAGGCACGGAGCCTCTGATAAACCGAGTAAGACTGAGACAGCTTACTTTTCTTGGTCATATTCTAAGGATGCCACTGGGGGAGAGCCTAGTAGGTTATATGCTTTCTACACACCAACACATGGCAAGAGGAAGCCAGGCCGACAGAGGACATCATATCTCTCCTACATCCAAAAGCTCTTGGGTGACACAAACAACGTGTTGCAACCAAAGGCTATCTCCAACTTGGCCCAAAACAGAAGTGACTGGAGGAAACTTGCGATCGCCTGCTGCGCAGTCGACTGATGATGATGTCTTATCTGTTATGCTTAGTTTTCACGTTATCCAACAAAATAGGTCACAGGTCAATAGAATCCAATAGCTGCCAATAGCTGTTGACTTTATTCCCCATTTTGTTAATAACCAAACACTTAAGAGAGTAAAAACTATTCCTCTATTTCATTCTATGAGCTGAACCAACAACTTGAACCACATTTTGCAAAATTTGGAGCGACTTTTTATTTTTGACCCCTGTACAAACCAAAATTGACTTTTTCACAAATTTTACAGTTTTTACCCCATAATCCCCAAGCTATAAGCCATAGGTATTATAAACTATACCTTTTTGGAATCCTTGTAACCAGACAACCATCATGGTGTGCTTTTCAACACAATCGGAACATTTTAAATGCTTTACCCCTGTGTAACCTTGAACTCCAAGCTGGGGCCACGAAAGGGGAGTGGCAAGTGATTCCATCAATTGTTTTGATTATCAATGCATAAAGTACTTGTGTACCAAAATTCACAGTTTATCCATGTTTGCACACTCACATGAGATCTGTACACAACAGTCCCCCACTAGTCGGGCAGATGCGGCACTTGCCTCCCCTCAATAAATCCTATATAGCTACACCACTGGTCTTCTATAATTGATTAAAAATTTGTCTTTTTAATTGTCGGTGTTCATTTATGAATTAGTACCCAAGGATGCATGTGTGCATTATTTAATTAGTAAACATATATGTCATTGGGGTTCTTTTGGGGCAAAGACAAAAAGGACAAAAAGGTTATTTGGGCTCTACTTAACAGGCCTCCCATATAGCAAAGGGCACTATGCACATATTCACGGTTCTTCATGCAAGTAACAAATGTCAATGAAAAAAAGCTTTGCTTTTCCAGATACCATGCCCTAATTTTCCTCAGACTTTATCTATTTTGGGAATAACAAACTTATACATGATAGTACTGTAGTTGGAAAACACCAACTCAAAATGATGGTGAAAATGATAAAATAAGGATGATTATAGAGGGCTCCTCCTATGATGTCCATTATAGCCCTCCCTAGTATGCCTGATTGCGGGATCAGATCATGTCCAGGACAATTACCACAAAACGGGTATAAAAAACAGAAAGGTCGAGTCTAACAGCCTCAGGAAAGTATTCTGATGGTAGTAAAAGAAAGAAATTGACACCACTCTGAAGTGTCCCTCTCCTCTTCTTCCCCACTTAAGGGAAGAAGAACGTTCATCAATGACCAGGAACAAGATGCCAGAAGGCAACGTCCCGATCCGCTTCGCGCTCAGAGAAGAACCTATGACTCGTCCTTGTGGTTGTGCGACAGCCATCAAGTGTATTTGATAGCATGATGACACGTATCCAGAAAATAATCTTAAAAGTAACGGTCACCTGTCATACTTCTTATAATAGGGTGACTGCGTATTATGTTTAGACTTCTATTAGTGTTATGTTATTAATTCCACGCGGGATATATTTTGCAAAATGTTGAATCCCGGTGATGAATCAGAGGGACACGTAAAACACACAAATTGGTCCAAGATATTATGCGTTCGGGAAGAGAAAAAAATGTGTCCGCAAAACATTTCACGTGCAGACCTACAACTATGATATCGCAACCAATATGCATGTGCAAAACCACATATAAATGACGACGGTTCAGAAAGTGAGAGCAAAGAAAAGGAAAAGGTATATTTAGAGTTTATAATTAACGTTGGTGTCTGAAAATTGAACATATAGAGTCGTTATTGACACAATGACGTTTAGCTTCAAATAATGTTCACAGAGTATAGACCATCCCGTTTTTTGTCCATTGGCACCGAATTGACCCTAGTTTTCCTGGTTTGGGAAGCAGCAGCCTACATCCAATCCATTTATATGTGAGTTCCCCCTAGGGTCGTACCAGCGATGGTGTTGTGGAAATGCAGCTAAACGAATTGTCATTTCATAAAAGAATACATCAAGTGCCAAAAATTCAAGGCCAGGACCGAGTCTGAGGATGCGACAAGGTTCGGTTCCGTCGTCTAAGACGGCGCGGAATTAATTGCATAGCTGAAAAATCTTCTAAAAAAGGATCCTCAAAGAATTATTACAGCTTCATCGTGTAAAGAGTCTTTACTAGTCTAATATTGAAATTTTACACCAATGATCAACCTACATCCCGCGTTGAATAAAATAACACATATAATGTCTAAAATATCCGCAGTCACCCTATTATACGAAAGTTGCGACGGTAGACTATTTTAAGGATCATTTCTAGAATACGTGTCATCATGCTATCAAATACACTTGAGGGGTAGATACAACCACGATGACGAGTCGGTGTGTTCCTCTCTGAGCGCGAAGCGGATCGGGACGTTGCCTTCTGGGACAATCTTGTTACCTGGTCATTGATGCAACGTCTTTCCTCATTATAATGAGGAGGAGAGGGGATGAGGAGAGGGACACATCAGAGTGGTTTAAAGTCTTTATCCAAGAAGAAGAAAGAATATTTGCCCTGAGGAATCGCTTTTATCCATCAGATACCTTCCTGAGCCTGTTAGACTCGACTTATTTCGGTTTCATACCGGTTGTGGATGTCTGTTGGTAAGATCTGATCCCCGATTGGATAATAAACTATAAGAAAAATAAACCGGATAAGGGGAGGAAGAGGCCCTCTGTCATATAGTTACATTTCACCATCAATTTGAGTTGGTGTTGTTCACAACTACAGGAACTTTCTCTTGCTAATCAGTGTTTGTTCTTCCCAAAATTCACTTGTATCAAGAAAAAAGAAAAGTCATGAGAAACTTTTAGGGGCGTGAAGCAAAGCATTGCATTGACATTAAAGCTTCATGAAAAGTTAAGGAACATGAATATATAAGGGACTATGGAGCATGTTAAGATGCCTAGATATACATTTTGTCCTCTATTGGCTTGTGCAGAAAACAAATGATCAGAAAATGAGGTCTTTCCCCCAAGACACAAGTGGTACAGATGTTCATAATACGCAGCAGCGCCATCCTTTGGCCATTTTCAGAATTAATTACTTCACCACATTAAGGACTGACAGTGCAGAGCCAATAGCAGTTCACCTGTTGAAATGTTAAAAATTTAGGACAAACACTCAAATGATTGCAATAAATAAGATGTCGTTACAATCTTAAGGAACACACATCTTAAGAATTTGTAAATATAGTAAGGTATGATTGGAAAAAAACGAAAGAAGAAGAAAGGGAGCAAATTAAAAATATGCAATTTGTTTCACTCAAAATGGAAGGGGCGGACTTTACCACCTACTGTGCTTGAAACTGACTGTGTTTTGCATGTACAGTTATGACGATGACGCTCTGTACAAGTTAACGACGGCATAACGTCCCCTACAAAGGAAGGGATATTTTCATGGTTCGTTTGACCAAGTCCAAATGAACAACAGGGAGAGCTGAATTCTAGTTTGACAAACAGTTGTGATAAAATCAAATGCCCAGCATGTTATAGAACCCAGTTTTAAATGTCGGCAAACGGATGCCTTGCCTATATCGAGGCTTGACTGGGGATCTTTGGCACAAAGGGGGAATATCCTAGCCATGCAGTGTGCAATTGCTCAACCCACAGGGACACGCCAAAATCAAATTGTGAAACAATTAGGGGGCCGATTGTCTGCTTGAAATTTTATTGTCTTAAACTAATAGCTTACGTTGACAGTGACAGGAGAGAGTGGTGTGGGGCTTCACAGTTCTTTTCCAATTGGAAAAGAAAATAATATTAGGCCTGGGCTGTTTTTTCCCAAGCGTCAGCATAAATATCCGTATGATCATACGGGGTCGTGCCGCCAATATGGGTCTCATTTTTAGCCTTCTGGTATATGAATGACCCATTTTTTGGTGACAATTTAGAGTATAGAGATGGGCCCTTTTTCAAGATTTTCTAAAATTTGCTTAAAAAATTAGGCCAATTTCTTCAATCTGAAAGCAAGTCCTAAAACAGTAGAATTTTTGAGGAAAATTACATTTGTTTCCAATTTGGCCCAAAACAAATTTTAAGCGATATGCTCAAAGTATACCTTTTGCTGGTTTAAAAAAAGACCACTTTTCAAAATCGCTTTATGTAAAAGTATAGGCTTCAATGGGTAATTGAAATTTCCATATATTAGACCCCCCAACCACATTGTTGCTTTGCAAGGATGTGCATTATAGTAACATACAGCTTGTCTAAAAAAAATTGTGCAAGTGAAAAGCGCCCTCTTTCAAAATTAGAAAATAGTGTCGTGACGTGGTGCTTACATCATCGTCAAGGGCAGAGTCTTGGCTTTTAAATGTCGTTTCTTCTGTTCAGTTTGCTTGTTTTAATCTCGAGATATGTTAGTTAACAACGAAAAGGTAAAATGTAAATAATGTACCCCTTTTACTAACAAAGATGAAGTTTATCCAATAATTCAACCTCTTTATCCTTAGTAATTCTGAAACCCTATTGAATATTACTAAGTGAAGAAAATGTGACTTACTGAGCATCTTATCAATATTAATCACATCAAGATCAATACAAGTACATACTGAGCAATTTCTACACCATCATTTATAATCCTGCAAGTGAATGTTCTTTTATTAACTTACTGTACACGTATTTGGATATAACATTCTATTGAAATTTTTAAAAAGTGGCACAATTGTGATTTTACCCTTTCGTCGTCAACTTAAAATATCTTGAGATTAAAACAAGCAAATTAAACAGAACAAACGGCATTTGAAAGCTGAGACTGTGTCCTTGACGATGATATCAGCATGATGTCACAAACGCATTTGCCAAAGAGGGCGCTTTTCGCTTGCACAACTTTTTTTTTAGACAGGCTGTATATGGCATTGTGGTTCGGGGGGCCGGGGGGAGACCCCATTTTCGGATGTTTGTCTTCTGCACAAGCCAATAGAAGGACAACAAGGTCTATCTAGACAGCACTTTCAGGCTTCATAAAGGCAGCTATGCAACATATTCATGTTCCTTAATTCATTGAAGTCATTATGGTCATTGAAAAGCTTTGCTTTTTCCAGATGCATGCCCCTGATAGGAAGTTTCTCAGACTTTTCTATTTTTCTTGATACAAGTTGTTGTTGTTGGATTGTAATGGCGCCTTCAGCTACTTAGACTATTTGCGCCAAAAACAAAACTTATTTTTATAGACAAATATAAGGACAAAGCAAAAGAATCATATTGCAAGATGTAATACACAAGTTGCAGCACGGGGACGTGCCGCCAATATGGGTCTCATTTTTAGCCTTCTGGTATATGAATGACCCATTTTCGGTGACAATTTAGAGTATAGAGATGGGCCCTTTTTCAAAATTTTCTAAAATTTGCTTAAAAATTAGGCCAATTTCTTCAATCTGGAAGCAAAACGGTAAAAAAATTGCATAAATTTGGCCAAAAACAAATTTTAAGCGACATGCTTAAAGTTTACCTTTTGATGGTTTTCAAAAAAAGACCACTTTACATTATTAATTCGCTTTATCGCTTTATGTTAAAGTATACAGGCTTCAATGGGTAATTGAAATTTCTATATACGAGTCCCCCAACCACATTGTTGCTTTGCAAGGATGTGCATTATAGTAACATATATGGCATTGTGGTTCTTGGGGAAAGACCCCATTTTCGGATGTTTGTTTTCTGCACAAGCCAATAGAAGGACAAAAAGGTCTATCTAGGCAGCACTTACAGGCTCCATAGCAAAGGGCAGCTATGTAACATATTCATGTTCCTTAATTCAATGAAGTCATTATGGTCATTGAAAACCTTGCTTCATGCCGCTGAAGTTTCTCAGACTTTTCTATTTTTTTTATGATGCAAGTGTATTTTGGGAATAACAAACACCATGATTTCATGAGGAAGTTCTGTAGTTGTAAAAGACCAACTCAAAATTGATGGTGAAATATAACTATATGATGATTATAGAGGGCCTCCTCCTCTCCTTATCCGATGATGACCTTTATAGTTATTACCCTGATTGCGGGATCAGATATGACCAGACAATACCACAACCGGTATGAAAACCGAAAGAGTCGAGTCTAACAGCATCGGGAAGGTATCTGATGGAGAAAACCCGATTCATTATGGAAAATATTCATTATTCGTTTTGGATAAAGAAATTGACACTACTCTGAATGTGTCCCTCTCCTCTTCTTCCCCACTTAAGGAGGAAGAAGAACGTTCATCAATGACCAGGAACAAGATGCCCAGAAGGCAACGTCCCCGATCCGCTTCGCGCTCAGAGAGGAACACTACGACTCGTCATCGTGGTGTTCGACAGCCATCAAGTGTATTTGATAGCATGATGACATGTACTCTAGAAATGATCCTCAAAAGTACGGTCTTACCTGTCATACTTCGTATAATAGGGTGACTGCGTACAAGTTTAGACATTCTATAGTGTTATTTAATTCATCGCGGGATATAGACCAGTTAACATCCTACGTCACTTCTTTTGTTGCCTGCGAATCCATTCCTGCGAATCGTTATGGCCCATAGTATTAAAACTCTAACAGATACAATTGCCCAGTGTGTAACGGTCCCGGTAACGGTCAGGCCGACCTATTTCAAGATACCAGGCCCTAACATGTTTACAAACATTGCTGTTAACTGGTCTATAGACCAGTTAACATCCTATGTCACTTCTTTTGTTGCCTGCGAATCCATTCCTGCGAATCGTTATGGCTCTAAAGATACAATTGCCCAGTGTGTAACAGTCAGGCCGACCTATTTCAAGATACCAGGCCCTAACATGTTTACAAACATTGCTGTTAACTGGTCTGTACAGCCTGTCTCAAAAAACGGCTTATTATATTCGACGAAATGAAACGAAACGAAACAGGCTCAGTGCACCCATTGGATTACACGCTTTATTCCGTCATATGATAATGGAATAAAGCGTTTAATCCAATGGTGCACTGAGCCCGTTTCGTTTCGTCGAATATAATAAGCCAAAAAAGTGGTACCATCAGAAAAACAGGTTAAATATGAAATTTCAAAATTGGTCATTCTTACTTGGCATATATTAAAGAACAAAGACCGGGCTTTCCAATAGTGCTTGTTTCATCTTATGTGCTTTTGTCAATTCATAGATTAAAATGAATTCAGTGCAATACATCAAAATTAATGTTGTACCACTTTAAAGCATACAGAGTTGTTTCGCACAGTTATGCCATGCTGTGTTGAAGCTCACAAAAGATTGGAACTTGATAAAAGAAACAAAACACAGATTAAAGTATACAAAGGGAGTCTAGTTTTCTCGACACAGGCTGTAATAGTCAACATAATCAGTTCGATGATAAATATTTTCTTTTCATAATAATAAACAAATACAAATATTTATTGCACGCCGATAAAATGGAGCTTTGAATTTATTACAAAATTGGTATCTGTTAAAATCATGCCAGAATGAATATAATTGCAACCAAAATAAACATTCCAAATCCAAAGAAATGGTTTAAAAATATTGCACTATCTTTGTGCATTAACTAATTGTTGAAGTCAATAAAATGTGAATTTGGAAGCGAAGTATGAGGGTGTCGTAGGACTTTGCTTTTCATGATATTTCAAGACCATAAAAACTCTCTCCTCCAGGTTGCTGTACGGTCATGATTCTCTTCTAACAAACAAGAGTGTGTCGAATGCTACACATTAGGCTTAAAGCCAGAACTTACTGAAGATAATTTCCACCATTACGTAACTGTTTTCGCATCTTTTAAAGTTTCTTTATGAAGCTAAACCCTTTTTGAAGAATTTCAAATCTGTTCAAATGTGAATAACTTACATTTAACTAATTCTTTCACCATTTTCACTCAATCAGAAAGTGGCACAAACTCGATTTTTGTGTTCCGCAGTAAACTGGATCGAGTTATTTCTCGATTGAAACAGGCAAATGGGATGAAACAAAAAGTATTGGAAAGCCTGGTCTTTTTTCTTTAAGGTGATACACGAAACGATTTACTTATGTTGAGATATAATATTGAAAAAAAATCGGCTTTCGATTGTACCATTTTTTTAGACAGTGGGGGAGGGGGGATATTTGATTTCATCAGTTGAGATGAGCTCGTCGGTTCACTTGAAGAATTCAGGTCATGGCTCTTGCAGGCCGGATTACCGGCAAATTATAAGTTAATGTTCGATGCGTCAGTGTGCGACAAGTAAATTTTACAAAATCGTGTAAGAATTAGCCCTTAGAAGACATTTAAGCATATAAAACCCAAAATTTCAGAAGATTTCACCACCAGACGGCCGGGCCCCCACCGGGGTTTCGTCCCTAGACCCCACCGGGGCCCTAAGGCGGGCTCCTGGACTACATTGTACACCCAATTTTCTGTCTAGAAGGGGACTGTAGTGAAAGAGTGTGCGCTTCCGGATAAAATTGTGAATTTTTGCACACAAGTACTTTAGGCATTGATAATCCATAAAATTGATGGAAGCACTTGCCAACCCCGTTAATGGACCCCAGCTTGGGTTTCAGGGTTATATAGGGGTCAAAATTTTAAAATGTTCCGATTGTGTTGAAAAGTACACCGTGATGTTTGTCTGGTTACAAGGATTCCAAAAAGGTATAGTTTACACTATCTATGGCTTACAGTTTCGGAGTTATGGGGTAAAAACTGTAAATGTATTGAAAAAGTCAATTTTGGTGTGTACATGGGTCAAAGGTTAAAGGTTGCTTTGATTCAGGTAATATGTGGTGCAAATTGTTTCCCTACCTTAAAAGATTGAAATAAGGAATAGTTTGCCTTGTCTGTTATGCTTAGTTTTCACGTTCTCCAACAAAATAGGTCACAGGTCAATAGAATCCAAAAGCTGTTGACTTTATTCGCCATTTGTGTCAATAATCAAACACGTAAGATAGTCCAAACTATTCCTATTTCATTCAATTGTTTTGATTATCAATGCAAAAAGTACTTGTGTACCAAAATTCACAGTTTATCCAGATTTCCACACTCACATGAGATCTGTACACTACCGTCCCCCACTAGTCGGTTAAGATGCGACACTGCCTGCCCCATTAAAATCCTATATACACACACTGGCCAAAAGTATTGCAACATGCAGAAAAGCAATTTTTATTAAAAATTGATTTAAAATTGTGCGTGGAGTTTCTGACTACACATTACGTAATTATTGTCAAAAGTTGGGATTTTCAAACAGATGCGGTTTCCCAGAATCAAGTAGTGCAAAAAACATTCAATTTGATTATCATTAGCGCTAAATATGGCGGTTTAAAGGAGATGGTTAGTGATAACTTGCCGATTGTACTCCAGCAGAAATACGGGCACAAGAAGGTCAAAAAGGCTGCAAAATAGTCGCTAAATGAATTTTACGGGTTTGTCAAGGTCTATTGTAAATGTTTAGGGCGAAAATTGGAGTGGTTGTATGGACCGGAATTGAGATAATGTTAATAACAGATTGGAGCACGTTCATCACCGTTGGACTCCACAAATTTAATCGCAAGAAAGAGGTCACGTGATAACTTTAAACCAACTTTTTAATCGCACCGTAGACATTTTGCTGTTTGTCAGGCAATGTGAACGCGTAATTAGACATGATTTACGTAAACCACGTGATTTATCATTCGAATTGCATTTCGGGTGTCTCTGAATTTCTCGAATTTTTTGAAGACCACTGTCTTCCATTGACTTTATCTCATTTCCGGTCCACACAACCACTCTGATTTTCTCCCATAAACATTTAAGTAAACCCTAATGAACCCATCCAATTCATTAAGCGGCTGTTTTATAGCCATTTATTTTGTTTCTGTGCCTGTATTCCTTCTGGAGTGCAATCGGCAAGTTACAAACGTTGTACGCATTAGCCCTTAGAAGACATTAAGCATATACAACCCAAAATTTCAGACGATTCACCACCGGACGGCGGGCCCCCACCGGGGTTCGTCCTCTAGACCCCCCACGGGGGCCATAAGGCGGGCTCCTGCACTACATTGTACACCCAAATTTTGTGTCTGACTGGGGACTGTAGTGAAAACAAAAAAAAGAGGTGCGATCGGATAAAATTGGTGAATTTTTGCCAAAAAAATTAACTTTAGGCATGAGGTGTTAATCCATAAAAAGGTGATGTGGAAGCACTTGTCAACCCGTTACAGGGATGCCCCAGCTTGGGTTTCAGGTGTATATAGGGGTTCAAAAACTGTTTTTAAAATTCCGATGGTGTGAAAAGTACCCCGTGATGTTTGTATGGTAAAGGATTCAAAAAAGGTATTCTTAGGTACACTCTTATCTATGGCTTACAGTTTCGGAGTTATGTTTTTTTTTTTTAGGCGGGGAAAATTAAAAACTGTAAATGATGTATTGAACAAAAAAGTAAATTTTGGTGTGTATGCATGGGTCAAAGGTTAAAGGTTGCTTTAATTCAGGTACTACCGGTGCAAATTGTTTCACTACCTTTAAAAGATTGTATAATGGAATAGTTTGCCGTGTCTGTTATGCTTAGTTTTCACGTTCTCCAACAAAATAGGTAACAGGGCACTTAGAATCCAATAGCTGCCAATAAGCTGTTGACTTTATTCGCCATTGGTCATAATCAAACACGTAAAGATAGTCAAAAACTCTTCCTATTCATTCAATGTTTTGAGTATCAATGCAAAGTACTTGTGTACCAAATTCACGTTACCAGATTTCCACACTCACATGAGATCTGTACACTACAGTCCCCACTAGTCGGTTACCGATGGCGACACTGATCCACCATGAAAATCCTAACAACACTGCCAAAAGTATTGAACATGCAGAAAGCAGAAAAAGCAATTTTATTTGTTTAAAAATATTAAAATTGTGCGAGGAAGTTTCGGACTACACATACGTAACTATGTCAAAAGTGGGATTGTCAAAATCAGATGCGGTTTCCCAGAATCAAGTAGGGCAAAAAACATTCCAATGTTATCATTAGCGCTAAGATATGCGGTTTGTAAAGGACGTGGTTAATGATAACTTGCCGATAGTACTCCAGAACACACGGCACAGGAAGGTCAAAAAAGTGCTGCAAAATGGTCGCTAAATGAATTTTTACGGGTTTGTCAAGGTCTAGTGTAAATGGTTTAGGGCGAAAATTGGGGGTTCAGTTTTTTTTAGTGGTTGTATGGACCGGAATGAGATAATGTAATAAACAGACTTGGAGACGTTTCATCAACGTGGACTCAAGAAAATTTAATCGCAAGAGGAAAGGTCACGTGATAACTTTAAACCCACTTTTTAATCGCCACCGTAGACATTTTGCTGTTGCAGGCAATGTGAACGCGTTATTAGGTTAATGATTTACGGAAAACCACGTGATTTCATCGAATTGCATTTAGGGTTTGTCTCTGAATTTTTCGAATTTTTTGAAGACCACTTGTTTCCATTGACTTTATCCTCATTCGGTACACACAACCACTCTGATTTTCTCCCATAAACATTAAGTAAACCCTAATGAACCCATCCAATTCATTAAGCGGTGTTTAGAGCAAGGTCTTTTGTTTCGTGCCAGTATTCCTTCTGGAGTGCAATCGGCAAGTTACCATTAGCCATCTCATTTAACCCGCCATATATAGGGAACATGGTAATCAAATCAAACGTTTGTTCACCCTCTCGGTCTGTGGAATACATCTGTATGAAAAAAAACACACTGTGAATGTAATACGTATAGTGTGGTTAAGGATCAATGGTTATATTTGAACTATTTGGCTGATTTATAGAATTTATTATTCTGCAGTTGCAATACTTTGTTTGGCCAGTGTGTGGAGCACACCCATTGCGTTTCTATCATTGATTTAAAAATCATGTCCTTTAATTTGTCGCCCTGGTTCATTTACTGCTTAGTACCCAAGTGAGCAGTGTTGCATTATTTGAATTTTATAACCCATCTATGGCAGTTGGTTCTTGGGAGAAGCGAAAAGACTCATTTTCGCACAAGACAAACAGGCTCCACTAACAGGGATACACCCCACAGCAAAGGGCAGCTTGCAACATCTTCACCGTTCTTCATTCAAGTTTAAAATGGGCAGAGAAATTTTCATAGCGTTTGCTTTTTCCAGAACATATCTCCCCCCCCCCCCCCCTGAATTTTCTCAGACTTATCCATTTTCTTCTCCTGATACAAGTGTATTTTGGGAATAACAAACACTTGGCCTCCAATAAACATGATAAAGTACTGAGTTGTTAAAACACAACTCAACAATGATGGTGAAATATAACTATAGACGAGATATAGAGGGCCTCCTCTTCTTATCCGGTGATGGTCCTTTATAGTTAACAGTAGGAACGCCAGGGGCTATTCTTCCGGTATTTTTACAGGAGTGACCCCGGTATTATATGCACGTCTACAAAACTTTAAATCCAAGCGCTAAGATTTGCGAATAGCGTACATTTTTTTTTTCCGTAGTACGCTTAGAAAAATTAAATATCGAAATGATATTTAAATTTCGGTTCACTTTATTGTAACTTACCACGCATATAACATACTAAACTTTGATTTCCAGTAGAATGGGCGGTTTTTAGAAATATGGCATATTTTCGTGCGAGAAAATAGGAAAATTAACGCTAAACACTGCCCCGAAAATACGTACACATAATGGGCGAAAACGAAAGTCAGAGTCTACGAACGACAAAAAGAACATATTTAGGCCATTGAAAATTCGTCCATAGTAACGAAAAATGCTACACCGAGGAGATCTTGCTGTTATACCATTAGTGTTGTCTGAAAAACAATCGTGAATTATGGCCTGTTAAGACGGCCATTGCACAATTGTTGTTGTTCGACTACTGAAAGGATCTTTGCATGTGAAAATGACACAGCAAGCATGCGAAACGGAGATACGAACCTTCTTGCATGAAATTTTTTGTTTGACCCTAGAACGAAAACCGAGTATATTTGTGGTCTCTTGAGACAACTTCAGAAGGTAAAACAAAAAAAAAGGTGGTTAAGTTGTTATATAAGTTTATTGGGAAACTTGCTATCGGTTTTTGTATCAGAAGTAATGCACTCTAAAAGATAATGAAAAAAGTAATGATCGACTGAAAGAGGTTACGGCAGTTGATGGAAAATTAGTGTAACTTTGTGTAAGACTTGATGACAGAAATCACTTAAGCCTACCACTATTACACATTCAAATCCTATTCATGTGATTATATGATTACTTTTCGTCAGATGTACATGAAGAATAACACCTGGTGCTCCAGTGTACGTGGCGAACCTGAGTTGGAAGAGAAATCCCACAAAAAATCCGCCTACTCAAGCCCCACCCAATGAGATCAGAGAAAGGAAAAATATAAAGTGACTAGTGAAGATAGAGTATAACTTGAAATATTCTTAATCTTTCGGGAGATGGCCTGTGCACAGAAGGTATTGAAAAAGAAAGTATCCCCCTATCCGGGACTCGAACTCGTAACTCGTCTTACTTGGAATAGCCGCTTGCTAACTGCAGTGCTAACGAAGGTAGGTATGTATAGATAAGCGATCCGTAGATCAACTTATAGGGTATTAAAGTGATCTATAGTGAAATATATCGGTGTCAACTCATTTTGAAGCGTGTTTGCAGTTTTGAAACTGAATTTTCTAACAAGGGCGGTCATTGCCACGATAAATCATATCAGAAGCTGAAACCCTTATACCAAAATTTTATCTCATATGCTAAAAATGAGTCATCATTTTGATAATATGCACATTTGCAGGTAGTGGAAATGAAAAAATGTAAACATTGGACAAACCCCCCCGTGTATGGGAATTCGACAGCAATGATCACTAGGACAAATTGCCCCGTATATCGGACTTCCGTAGAGAAAGCGATTGAAAAAATGTGTATATTAGAAACAAAAATATTACATATTTAGACAGTTTCTGCGGTCTGTGGGAATAATTGGTCCTCTCTGTGTTATATTAATCAATGTAAAAGTGCTAATGAAAAACCGCGCGAAAAAATATAGTTCCTCGTACCCACGAGTGCACATGCCGCTCACCAAAGTTAGAACCCTTAAAAATTGACCATTTAACGGCTATATGCGTGTTGGTCCCGTTCCATAATGTTAATTATCCTGATTGCGGGATCAGAATTCTGACCAGACAATACCACAACCGGTATGAAAACCGAAATGGTCGAGTCTATACACCGCCTCAGGAACCCCGGTATCTGTTTATTCATATTCGTTTTGGATTATAAAGAAATGGACACCACTCTTGAAGATGTCCTATCCCTCCCCAATTTTAAACAGAAGAAGACGTTCACAATGACCAGGAACAAGATGCCCAGAAGGCAACGTCCTCGATCCGCCTCGCGCTCAGAGAGAACATACGACTCGTCCGCTGGTGTCGACAGCCATACGTGTATGATAGCCTGATTGACAATGTTATTCTAGAAAGATACTTAAAAGTACGGTCTAACGCAACCAGTCGTATAATTAGGGCGACTGCGTATAGTTAGACATTCTATTAGTGTTATGTTATTTAATTCAACGCGGATATATTTCTGCAAAATGTTGAATCCGGGGTGATGAATCAGAGGACACGTAAAAAACACACAAATTGGTCCGATCTTGCGTTAGGGAAGAAAAAAATTGTCCGCAACATTTAACGTGCAGGACCTGACATCGCAAAACACACTATGCATGTGACACCACACTATAAAGGACGATTGTTTAGAAAGTGAGCGCAAAAGAAAGAAAATGGTAGATTTAGGACAGTCTCTGATTTAGAGATATAATTCAAACTGTTGGTGTCTAGAAATTGAACATCATAGAGTGTTTATTTGACACAAGAGTTAGCCTGCAAACATGTTTACAGAATGATAGACCCCCGTTTTTTAGTCTATGGCACGAATTGCCCCTGTTTCTGGGGTTGGGACAGCAGCAGCTCTCCAAATCCATTCATATGTGAGTTCCCCCTAGGCCTGTACCAGCGATTTCCCCCCCGGTGTGAAATGCGCTAACCGGGGATTGATGTACATTAAAAAATGCCCATACATCAAGTGCAAACGCAAGCGCCAGGACCCGCTTTGCATCGTTTCTGAGAAGCGACAATGTTCGAGTTTCCTTGTGTAAGACTGCGCGGAATTAGCATTTAGCTGAAATACTTCTAAAAAGGATCAAAAGAATGATACAGCTTAATCGTGGAAAAGAGCTTTACTTTAGTCTAATAAGACAATGTATTCTTTCACCCTCTGATATCCCGGTTGAATTAAATAACACTGTAGAATTTATTGTTCTAAACATATACGCAGTCACCTGTATACGAAGTTTGGCCAGGTAATGTACCGTACTTTTAAGGATATTTCTAGAGTACGTGTCGTAGCTTATCAAATACATTGATGGCTGTCGAACCACCAAGGAGACGAGTCATAGTGTCCTCTCTGAGCGCGAAGCCGATCGGGAACCGTTGCCTTTGGTTTTTCCCCGCACTCTTGTGCCTGGTCATGATGAAGTTCTTTCTCCTCTTTAGTGGGGAACGAAGAGTGCTGTGTTTTGTTGATACATGCTGAGTGGTGTCTACTTTAAGAAATGAATGAAAGAAATACAACGAAATATGACCAGAGGAGAGGGAAACATTCAGAGTGGTTAAATTTCTTCTCCAAGAAGAAGAAATAAAGATTTTCCCGAGGGAATAGCCTTTTCTCCATCAGATACCTTCTGAGCCTGTTAGACTCGATCTATTCGGTGTGAACGGTTGTGGTTTTATTTATTATTTTTGTCTTGGTAGATCTGATCCCTGCAATATGAGATAATAACTATAAGACCCAACCCGAAAATACCGGATAAGGGGAGGAGAGGCCCCATCTTTTGTTTTCCCATCATATAGTTAGATTTCACCATCAATTTTGAGTTGGTGTTTCACAAATACAGAACTTCTCATGTATCCAAATGTGGTTGGTTATTCCCAAACTACACTTGGTGATCAAGATAACAATTTTTAGTAATAAGTTCCTGAGGAACCCCCACTTTAGCGGGCGTGAAGCAAAGTTTCATGACCATTAAAGACTTTGTTGTTTATTGAATTAAGGAGAAATGAATATATAATTGCCCTAGGAGCCTGTATGTAAGTGATGCCTTATGATTGAGTTTGACCTTTTTGCCTTCATTGGTTGTGCAGCAAGAAAACAACACACTGAAAACGAGGTCTTTCCCCCAAGACACATGTTTACAGATGGTTCATATATACGCAGGGCGCCCATCTTTTGGCACATTTTCAATTAATACGGCAACCACAGTTATGAAGACAGTTGCAGAATGATGAACGTTCTTTCTCATATAATGATGATGAAGATTTATGAGAGGGTACACATCAGAGTGTTAAATTCTTTATCCAAGAAGAAGAAAGAAATTTTCAGGAGGAAGCGATTTTCTCAGCGATCCTTTCCTGAGCCGTTAAGACTCGACTCGATTCGGTTTAATCCCGGTGTGGTAGTCTGGTAAGATCTGATCCCGATCTGGATAATACTTATAAGAAAATAACCGGATAAGGGGAGGAAGAGGCCTCATCATATAGTTATATTGCACATCCAATTTGAGTGGTGTGCCCCCTGTTTCACAAACTACAGAACTTTCTCATGTATCAAAGTGTTGTTATCCCAAAATACACTCTTATCAAGAAAAAATGAGAAAAGTATGAAACCTTCAGGGGTCATCTAAGAAAAGCTTTTCATTGACATTAAGACTTCACTGATTAAGGAACCTTGAATATGTACCTAGATGCCCTTTGCTATGGAGCCGGAAGTGATGTGCCAGAATCACCTCGTTGTTATTCTTTCTATTGGCGTTGTGCATTCTGAGAAAAAAAAACATCTGAAATAGATGGTCTTTCCCCCCAAGACACCTGTGTTACAAGATGTTCATAATTACGCAGCGCCTCTTTTGGCCATTTCAATTAATACTTCAACACATTAATGACTGACAGTGCGCAGCAGCCAATAAGCAGTTTACCATGAGAAATGTTTTAAAAATTAGACGAACACTCAAAACTATGCAATAAGTAAGATGTCGTTGCAATCCTAAAGGATTTACACCAATCTACCAAGTACTCGATGAGTTTATACTTGAAAATTTAAAAAAAAAAAATAAAAAAATAAAAAACAAAAAAAAAGAAAGTGGTCAAAATTGAAAATAAAAATGCCAATTTTCCAGCGTCAAAATGTAAGCTGGCGGACTTTAACACTTACTCTCTTGAAATGACTGTGTTATGCATGACAGTTATGATGCTGACTGCTCCCGACAAGTTACGACGGCAAACGTCCCTCATACAAAGGACGGGATATTTTCATGGTTGGTTTGACCAAGTTTAAATGAACCCACGGATGAAGAGCTGAATAAGTTTTATTCAACAGTTGGGATATTAAATCAAATCAAATTTATGAACCAGGTTAAATTTTCGCAACAGGTATGCCTATACGAGGCATGACTGGGACATTTGGCTTCCATGTGGAATATCCTAACCATGAGTGGGTGAATGCTCACCATATGGACACGTCAAAAAGCAAAATTGAAGATAAGTTATAAATTTATTTTGGGTGCGTCTGCGAAATATTATGGCCTTTATTAAATTTAAAACAACAAAAAACGAATAGCTCTTTTAGTTATACGCTGACAGATCAACAGCGCGAATGGTTGTGGGGCTCAAATTCTTCCTCTCCCCCTTTTGCAAGAAACAACCATTAGGCGGTGGCTGTTTTTTTCCAAGCTCAGCAACATATCCGGGGGTCTTCGCCGGTTACAAGCACTAGGATCAGAGGGGGACGTGGTTCGCCAAATATTGTGTCAGCTTTCCGTCTTCTTGTATAATGAGGACCCAGTTTTTTGTGGACACAATTTTGAGATCGAGATGCCCCTTTTTCAAAATTTTCTTTTAAAATTTTCTTATAAATTAGGTCAATTTCTTCAATCTGAACAGAACAGTCCTAAAACAGCGAGAATTTTTGTAGTAAAAATGGCAATTTTTTTCAATTTGCAACTTTACAATACAATTATTTATAAGCAGACAGGCCTCAAAGTTTTACTTCTTTGTGCGGGTTTCAAAAATACAATTTACAGTAAGTCTATAAAAATAAAAAAAAAAAAAAATCACTGATATGTTAAAAATATTGTAAGTAAGCTGCAATGGGCAAGAAATTTCCTACAATGGCCCCGAACCACATTGATGCTTTAAAAGGACGGCATCTATTAATAGTAACATAAGAGTTTGTGGTGGCATTGTGTGTTGGGGGAAGACACCCCATTTCGCATGTTGTTTTGCACAAGCCAATAGTTAGGTATGGATACTAATTTTCCTAAAGGGGCTGACCTTCAGTTAGCCTCTTTTCACGTTATGAAGGTCTACACAACTGGTTCTTAGGCTCCACTACAGGCCCAGAGCAAAAGGCATTGTTCTAGAACCATTTTGTTTTCACGTTCTCTTAATTGAGTCATAGTATGAAAAGCTGGCTGTGTCCAGAACTGCAACCATGATTTTCCCCTGTTTTTATACACATGACCCTGACTCTTTTTCATGATACAAGAAGTATTTGGGAATAACAAACCGTTGATACTTGGGGAAGGTCTGTTGTGTAAACAACAACCTCAAATTTTGCGGGTATGAAAGACAACTATATGATGATATAGAGGGCCTCCTCTTCTCCTTATCGGTGATGACCTTATAATCTTATCCTGATACTTTTTTTTGTGAGTCTTTGGTCACTACCGGTAAGAAAACCGAAAAGACAGTAACAGGCCTTGAAGTTACCCTCTATCTGATGGGGAAATTCCGATTCATTATGGAAATATCTTTCTTCTTTTGGATTTAACCCCTTTTAGAAATCGACCACCAACTAGGAATGTATCCCTCTCTCTCTTCCCCACTGACAGCGAGGAGGAAGAACGTCATTCAAGCCAGCCCCGAAAAGAGGCCCAGGGGAGGCAAACGTCCCCGATCCGCTTTAGCGTCCAGGAGAGAACACTCCGACTCGTCATCGTGCCCCGTGACGGACAGCCATCAAGTGTATTGATAGCATGATGACACGTTACTCTAGATAAGATCTTTAAAGTTTACGGTTCCTTACCTGTCATACTTCGTTTAATAGGGTGATCCCCTTTTATGCGTACCATGTTTTCTAGCCATCTTAGTGTTATTGAATTCAACGCGGTGTTATCTGGTGAGTCACGGGGTCTGCACGTAAGCTACAACGGTAAAGAACTCTTGAGGGCACTCGCATTCAGTTACTTTCACGCCACATACGTGTGTCACGCTGTATTATCGTATGGAGCCCGACGGACTATATCTGTGTCACACCGGTTTACGCTATCCCAAACTTCACTGTGTACAGATCCGAGGGGGTTGAGCTTCCCGATTTGACTATCCTCACAGTTTTAAGGCTGCCCAACAAGAGATTTCACACAACAGGGGTCCAAAATGTTGATATAAAATATGTTTTGCATTTTGAGTAAAAAGTCTTCATACAATATATCCTCACTGAAAGGATTAAGTGAGAAATATTTCTTTTGCCGCACCAAATCCTATTGTGAAATTTCTTAAGTTTCCTAATAGGAGCCATATTAGGAGGGAAATCGCCCGCTATGTTTTCTATGAAATATAAGCCCACCCCCCCCAGACAAATCACCTTTTGTTTACCTTTAGGAATTTCAGCCAAAGAAAAAGGTACGGAGATCTATTTCACGGATGTGTAATTTATAGTTTTAGGTTTGTATGAGGGGCGGGACGCCCTCATATTGTCGTTCGGTCGTGACGGTTGTCTTATATAGCCCCCTGTTAGCATTTGTTTACTTAACTTTGTTTAGTGTCGACCACGCAAGTGCAGGGGATTTGTATTGGATTGATTGAAACGGGATGTAGAAGGAGAACACGCACCTATGATTTGAATCAATTACGCAATACCCACCTGGGAATTAACTCTGACAAAACATGTTTCAAACATTGGAATTGCTCAAGTGCTTTTCGAGAGATCTTGTAGCAGAGAAGGGTTTTTAGCAGAAGAATAAATTTATTGCGTATTCAGTGTGTGATGTTTCTCCGAGTGTTTACCTATTTCGCGAGATGGTTTTTCTACACTTCAAGTGGTTATTAGATTATTACTGTTTCGGTTCCGAACTTGTGAGGGGTGTAATTTTTAACCTTTAGCGCGCAACCCCATGGCTGAGGGAATCTAGGCATACTTTTAGGTTTTGACTTCTTCTCCTACTGTTGTAAATAGATTATATATAAACCCGTATTAAAGGTCTATAAGGGTGAAATAGGGGATTATGTAATTGGAGATACGTATGATGTTCTTTGAAGAAGGACATATGTAGCTTGGGTTGTTGTAGCGTGTGCGACCCCCTTTTCCGAATAGCTTAAATGGAAATAATCGCCATCTACGTCATAGTCGTTTTGGGAGATGTCCACGTTGGAAGAATCGATTCTAACAAATCCAATATCCTCATAATACATACGTCAAAAGTTTTCAAATAACGCTGGATATAGTTTTTAAAGCTTGTAACGTGCATTATCTGTCATGATGTCATGCCTAAGATATACTATTACTGCGTTTATGGGAACTGGTTAAAATCGATCGCATATCTAATCGCCAAGATTATTACCTAATTCGTGTTGCAAATTTTACGTGTGAATAGGAATCGAGTAATCACTAATATCCATAATACATTGTGCAATTATCCCAGATAAACATTGATAACAGTGAGTGACATAACGGAACCCTGTGTGACCACGCAACTGATACCTTGATTACTGTGTTGTGGGCTATGGGGAGTGATGAACGCATTAAAGCTTTAGCTCAATATAGGGTATTAAAGCGCTCAAAAAGGGGCATTCAGGCTGCTACCTGTGTTTTATTGGCATGACCGACTAATTGACACTGTTTAGGCCTACGTGCTAACAATAAAAAAAAAATACATAATTTGCTTTGCTGTGGTTAAGTTACGTTTTAACCAAGAAAATTTGTAAATGAGAACAAATTAGCCCACTTTTGATACTTAAAATGACATTAGCTTATTTGTTAGGTATTTGGATTGACCATGTACGGTAGATTGAATTGTTGTGTGACGATTGAGAATCCCAAAGCTATAACGGATATTTGGTAATTTTGAGACATGGGGCCTTTGATAGTTCACAAAACACAGTTGTTTTGAGCAGTATTTTGCGAACAATCACCTCTTTCCACCCTATTTTTCATAATTTCTTCACTTACGACGTCATAGGGACTTCATATTGCGAATGTTGGTACCCAATTTTTTTGATACCGATAGAAATGAGTAACTCTTAAGCTATCGCGTTTGTGTACTAATTTATCGGAATTAGATTGCCCAAAAAGAAAACCCCCCGCGGGGGGGGGTCCGTTCGGGCCCACTTGCAGACGGGTGCGCGCGAAAGTGTGCCCCTGATACTGTGTTGCGACCCATTTGGGTACTGGGCTGTCTGTGTCGTTTGTGGTGGCTAAAGAATGTGAGACTTTTGAAACTTTATGTGTAATTTTGGTTTTTTAATAATAGTCCCCCCATTCTATGGTTTATTTTTAATGTTAATGTACATATTTGTGAAAAGAATGTATTTTTTGGTATTCTGTATTAAATATTAAAGCACTCACCTTTCAAGATTTCCGTGTTTTTTAAAAAAACCTGAATAATAATAATGATAATAAAATTAGGTTTAATTGATCCAGGTTGATTCATAAGTAGATTTAAATATCTGTTATTGTATAATTGTACGATTCTTTTTAACTGTACTGCATTATTTACATGTACTATTTATCATATTGTTTTTGCTGTGTTCTATGATGAACAAATACAAGATTGATTATTGCTTGATTGATTGATAATCATCCATGTTAGAAAACGATGGGGAAGGGAAATAACATGTTTGGAAAAGTGGCAACACAAAAATTCCTAAGGATCCAGCACCCCAATTTGTTAATGTTGTAACTAATTTGGTCTATTCCTTCAAGGTATACTATTCATTGTGGATTTGTAAATCGAAAATCGAAAACCCCTTTATCCACAAACAATCTGGTAGTTACATGTCTGCGACCAAAGTTAAGTTTTGTCCTAAAAATACCCCCCAGGCAAGGATAAGGACCGAAAGCACACAGTAATCAGGCCAAAATTGATATTTTAGCATTACTGTCCGCACGCGCACGGACACTTACCACAACAGTAAATTGAAGGAGATTCGTTTATCTTTGACTCGTCTTGTCTTCATTTTCTGTCAATTTTTCATTTGAGAATTGGAACAGACGTACTATGTAGCACTTTTAAGCTATTCCTGCGAATTTAAAAATATTTGAATCTTTAGGGTTTGGTGATCAATGATAGTGCCTTAATTTTATTCATAACGAGCCATTGTTAATTACTATAGTGGCCATCACCCTTGGGGAGAATGCGGCCAAAAAAATGGCTACTCTTTCAGTCCCAAATTGGAACTCCCTACTTCTAAAACCGATCAATTTTTTAATTTTTTTTCTTTATAATCATAGTAATGTCTTAAGCATATATATGTGTGCAGAATTTTGCCGAATTTATCAAGGGGAATGGATTTTCTGGATGTAGGGCGCCAGGAGTTCCCCCCCCCCCCCTCCCATCAACTATATGTTCGCTGTTAAATAAAATGCCTTCCACCTTGAGTGGTCCAAGAATTGTATAAATCTATAGAAGATCATTCAACATGTAATGTGCTTTTGTCGTTAATTTATTCTTGTTTACTTGTAAATGTTACGTATAACGCATGGGCATCATTCTACCAACTTTTTAATAGGCCTACTGTAAAAGGATATTTAGATTTAAAAGGATGGTCTAAATTATATGCAGGTGCTAGGTTGGTGTGGCATCATGCTATTTTACCTACCTATTCCATATAACTCAACGAAAACACCTGTCCTAAGAGTTTTAATAATTATTTTAGAGTATAAAATTGTGTAATATTACCGTATTTTGGTTGGAAGAATGCCTGTATATATTGTATAAATACACTACATTTACTAGTATACTGTGTCCCGAGATCGAGACCGGTTTGATTTTATTCTATAAGGTATCCTTTGGTAAACATTTGCCTCAAAAGCTCAATTTTAGCCAAATTTCGGCCCCCACATCCCGGCAAAATTCACAACATTTCAGTCCTAAAAACCCGACCTTGGGACCTCTATTCAAACTACACGTCCCAAGCACCCAACCATTCGCGAAAGCTCGGGCCCTCCCGCACATCCACTACTGAAAAAAAAAATAGAGCTCACTCCTACGCGGCGCAATCCATCTTGATTTTAGGCTTTCACAGTAATTTCTGCTACATTCACAAAGCCCGCCCCCTTCTCCCCTTACACCCGCCAAAGATTCGTTCCGACTTTATAAGGTTCCGGACTTTTATTGGACATTTTTCCAAAAAAACCAACCACAACACCCCTCCGGAAAAGCGAAAGACCGAGACTTTAGGCTGATAATCAATAAAATGATGGAGCACTGTAACCGTTAATGGACCCAGCTCGGGTTTCAGGGTTATATGAGGGTCAATACTTTATAAAAATGTTTCCGATTGGTGATTTAAAGTTTCAAACCGTTGAGGTTCGTCTGGTTACAGGATTCCAAAAAGGGATAGTTTACACTATCTATGGCTAAGTTTCGGATGTTATGGGGCCTAAAAAAACTGTTAAACGTATTGAAAAAGTCCTTTGGTGTGTACATGGGTTAAAAGGTTTACAGGTTGCTTGATTCAGTGGTAATATGTGGGTGCCCAAATTGGTCCCTTACCTTAAAAAGACCCTGACAATAAGAATAGTTGCCTTGTCTGTTATGCTATTTTTCACGTTCTCAACCTTTCAAAATAGGTCACCGGTTCAATAGATCCAATATCAATAGCCTGTTGACTTTATCCGCCCATTTGTGTCAATAGCGAAAACCGAAGATAGTCTCAAAAATATTCCTATTTCATCAATTGTTTGATGATCTACAGTGCAAAAGACTTGTGTACCAAAATTCCACAGTTAGTCCAGATTTCATACAACGAATGAGATCGTACACTACTCGTCCCCCACTGTTGGTTTAGATGCGACACTGCCTCCCCCATTTAAAATCCAACTTTAGATACTACCCCACACTGGCCAAAAGATTGCAAAATGCAGAAAAGCAATTTTTATAAAAATTGATTTAAAATTGTGCGAGGGTTCCTGATAAATTACGAATTATGTCAAAAGTTGGATTTTCAAACAGATGCGGGTTTTCCACAATCAAGTAGTGCCAAAACATTCAATTTGATTATAATTGCGCTAAATATGGGGTTTAAAGAGATGGTTACGTGATAAACCGCCGATGTACTCAGCAGATAATTACGGGCACACGATTAGGTCAACAAAGTCTGCAAAATAGTCGATAAATGGAATTTACGGGTTTGTCAAGGTTATTGTAATGTTTAGGGCGAAAATGGTTTAGTGTTGTATGGACCGGACACTGAATAATGTTTAAAACAGACTTTGGAGCACGTATCACCGTTGGGAGTCCCACAAATTTTAATCGCAAAGACAAAAGACACAAACAAAAAATTTTTTGATAAATTTAAACCAATTTTAATCGCCACAGTGAGCAGTCGTGTATGTTTGTCAGGGCAATGTGAACGCGTTAATGTTATGACATGGATCTACGTTAAAAGCACGGGATTTATCATTCGAATTGCATTCCGTTTGGTGTTTACTGAAATTTCTCGATTTTTTGAAGACCACTGTCTTCATTGACTCGTGATCTCATTCCGGTCCAAACAAACACTCTGATTTTCCCCATAAACATTGTAAGTGAACCTTAAGGAACCCCATCCAATTCAATAAGAGGCTGTGTTATAGTCCATTTCTTTGGTTCTGTGTATGTATTCCTTATGGAGTGCAATCGGCCAATGGTTACCTGTTTTCCAGTTCCTTTTCTCACGCCATAACTTGGAAACCTAGGAATCAAATCAAACGTTGTCCCCTTCGGATTCTGTGGAATATCCAATGGTATGAAAAAAACATTACAACTTTGGACTTTCTATTGTACGTATAGTGTGGTCAAGAATCCACTGGTACTGACCTACTTGAATTCATTGGGGATCAGAATACTTTTATGCATGTTGCATTACTTTTCCAGTGGTTGTAGCTACACCATGGTCTTCTATAATGATTTTAAAAATTCTTGTCTATTTATATTTGTCTGTGTGTTCATTTAACGTCACCCTCCACGTACCCAAAGGAGGATTGTGTGCAATTAATAGTAACATATATGGCATGTGTTTCTTGGGAGGAAAGACTCATTTTCGCACCAAAGGACAAAAAGGCTCACTTACCAGGTCTTTATAGAAAAGGGCCGATATCAACCTATTCACGTTTCTTCATTCAAGTTATAAATGGTCAATGAAAAAGCTTGCTTTTTCCCAGATTGAAGCCACTTGACTTTTCTCAGTTACTTTATCCCATTTTTCTTCGTGAGAAAGGGGTATTTTGGGAATAACACAACCAATGGCTATAAACATGAATACACCCCCCAGTATGTAGTTGTAAACACCAACTCACAATGATGGAGAAATATAAACACATGATGATTATTATAGAGGGCTCCTCCTCCCTTATCCGGTGATGTCTTAATGTTAAGATTCTGTGCGGGATCAGTCTGACCGGACAATACCACAACCGGTATGAAAACTAAAAGCGGAGTCTAACAAGCCTCAGGAAGGTTTTGATTATTATTCGTTTGGATAAAGAACCTGAACCCCTCGCAATAGTCCTCTCTTTCCCCACTCCCAGGCGGAGCAGAACGTTCATAAATGACAGTGAAAAGTGCCAGAAGGCAAGTCCGATCGTAGCGTTCAGAGAGGAACATAGATCTGTTCTATGTTTTGACGCCACAGTGATTGTAGCATGATGGCACAACGAAGACATTGACTCCGAAAAGAGACGTCTAACTGCCCCAGTGTAAATTAGGAGCACGATTACTGCGTTATCAGACGCACATCATGTGATTGTCATTTACTTCAACGCGTGTATACACCGCAAAATGTGAAGCTTCTAGGCCCATTTGGAGCTCTCACTCTAAGGTCAACTTTGTAAAAGTGATTAAATAAAAAAACAAATGCCCAGATAACATGCCGCTGTTGTAATTAGATTTGAACCATCAGTGGCATATGAATTGTCCTCGGGTTGAAAGATGTGAAGTACTCGTCCTTTCCTACACCAACTACATGCCTCGATCTACCTGATTTATAACGCATCCCAACAATGGTAGAGAGATAACCCCAGCCGATATGGGCGAAACCAACAGACACTGATTAAATAACCCATGGGTGTATAGAGCCTGTGGTGCGTGGGCTGTGGAGGGTGGCTGAAGTGAGAGCAAAGAAAAGTGAAAAGGTATATTTTAGACATCCTGATTAGCGTATATAATTAAATGTGGTACTGTCTAGAAATTGAACATCAGAGAGTGTTTATTGACACATGCGTTTAGATGCAAATGTTTACAGAATGATAGACCCCCGTTTTTTAGTCCTCTGGCCACTCGAATGCCCCGCCCTGGTTGTCCTGGTTTGGGAAGCAGAGCCTAATCCAAATCCATTTCACTATTTTTGGTTGTTGGGGGGGAGTTCCCCCTAGGTCTGTACCAGCGAGGTGTTGAAATGCGCTAAACCGGAGTTGTGTACATTTCATATAAAGAACTACATCAAGTGCAAACTCAAACGCCAGGACCGCGCCTGAGACATGCGACAATGTTCGGTTTCCTTCGTGTAAGACAGCACGGAATTAGCATTTGGGTGGGCTTTGAATCTTCTAAAAAGGACAAAGAATTGATACAGCTCATTCTGTAAAAGAGTCTTTACTTAGTCTAACTAAGACCACTGATACACCCAATATCCCGCGGTTGAAGAAAAACTGTTTAGAAGTCTAAACATATACGCAGTCACCTGTTATACAAGTTGGGCAGGTAAAGACCGTACGTTAAGGCTAATTTATAGAGTACGTGTCGTCATGCTATCAATACATTGATGGCTGTCGAACACCACGATGACGAGTCTAGGTTCCTCTCTGCGCGCGAGTCGGATCGGGGACGTTGCCTTCTGGGCATATGGTTCCTGGTATGATGAACTTTCTTTTTCCCCTTTAGTGGGGAAGAAGAGTAGAGGGATACATCTGTATGAGTGGTGTTACTGTTAGCAATGAATGAATGATATACAACCGGAAATTAAAAAACAAAATGTTTTTAGAGGAGAGGGACACATTCAGAGTGGTTTAAATTTCTTTATCCGAGGAATCGCTTTTCTCCATCAGATTACCTACTGTAGCCTGTTAGGACTCGACTATTCGGTGTTCATACGGTTGTGGTATGTCTGGTAAGATTGATCCCCGCATCTGGATAATTAACCTATAAGAAAATAACCGGATAAGGGGAGGAGGATGGCCCGTCTACATATCGTTATATTTCACCTCAATTTTGAGTTGTGTTTCCACCAAATACAGAACTTTCATGTATAAAAAAAGGGTTTGTTATTCCCAAAATACACTTGTATCAAGAAAATAGAAAAAGTTATGAGACACTCAGGGCATGAGCAAAGCTTTTCATGACCATTAAGACTTCATGAATGGAAGGAACATGAATATGTTACATAGCTGCCCTTTGCTATGGTGCCTGTAAGTGATGCCCAGATAGACCTTGTTGTCCTTCTATTGGCTTGTGCACGAAAAACAAACATTGAAAACGAAGAGGTATTTTCCCCCCAAGACACATTGTGTTCCAGATCTGTTTTTCATTAATACACAGCCCCATCTTTTGGCCATTTTCAACAGTATACTCACCACATTAATGAATGACAGTGGCCAAGCAGCCAATAGCAGTGTACCATGAGAAATGTTTTTAAAAGTTAGACGAACCAGCTCAACTGATTCAATAAGTAAGATGTCGTGCAATCCTAAAGGAAAACACCAATCTAAGAATTGTAGGTATCGTATAGGTATATAAAAAAAAAAAAAAACAAGAAAAGGGTCAAATTGGAAAAAAATGTCCAATTTTTCTCAAAAAATGAAGGGGCGGACTTTAACACCTTATTTCTTGAAACTGACTGTTTTATGCATGTACAGTTGACGAGACGCTTGTACAAGGTTTACAGCCGGCCTACGTCCCCTACAAAGGACGGGATTTTCATGGTTGGTTTGACCAATCTAAATGAACCACGGAGAAGCTGAATTCTAGCTTGTATTCAAACAGCTGGATATAAATCAAATGCAGAATTTATAGAACCAGTTAATTTCGGCAAATGTATGCCTTATATTCGAGCTTGAACCCGGGACATTTGGCATCAAGTGGAAGAATCCTAACCCTGCAGTGTGCCAATTGCTCACCATTATGGGACACGTCAAAATCAAAATTTGAAGAAAAATTTAGGTGCTTGTCTGCTGAAATATTATTGGCTTTTTAAACTATAGCTTTTTAGTTATACGTTGCAGATAACATGGAGAGAGTGGTGTGGGGGCTTCACATTTCTTCCTCTCAATTTGCAAAGAAAACAACTTAGGCCTGGGCTGTTTTTTCCAAGCTTCAGCATACATACCGGGGGGGGGTATTAAGAACTATGATCATTACGGGGACTGTCGCCAATATTGGTTTCAGTTTCAGCCTTCTGTTATAATGATTGACCCATTTTTTGTGACAATTTTTGATATAGAGATGAGCCCTTTTCAAAATTTTCTAAAATTTTGCTTAAAATTGGTCATTTCGTCCATCTGAAAAGCAAGTCCTAAACAGTTAGAATTTTGAAGGGAAAAATGGCAATTTTTTTTTCAATTTGGCCCAAAACAAATATTAAGCGACATGCTCAAAGTTAAACTTTTTGACCTGCTGGTTTTAAAAATACCACTTTATATTAAGTCATAAAAATCACTTTATGTAAAAATATAATAAGGCTTCCAGGGCAATATTGAAATTTCCATACATGGCCCCCGAACCACATTGTTGCTTACAAGGGACGTGCATTCTATTTATTAGTAACATAAAGAGTGGCATTGTGGTTGTTGGGGAAGGACCCCTCATTTCGCATGTTTGGTTTCTGCACAAGGCCAATAGGTCTAGGTATTGGATACATTTCATAAAGCCTGCCTCATGTAGCCTTTTTTACGTTTATGAAGGACAAAAGGGTCTATAGGCTTTCACTGACGGATCCATAGACGAAAAGGCAGCTAGGTACATTTTCACGACGTCTTCATTGAAGTCTAGTCATTGAAAGCTTTGCTTTTTCCAGATACATGCCCTTGGAATTACAGCCACTGACTTTTTTTAATGAACAAGCGTTATTTGGCGAATACAAACACTTTGATTACATGGGAGGTTTCTGTTGTTGTTAAAAAACCAACTAAATGACTGGGGAATTACAAATAACTATGATGATATAGAGGGCCTCATCTTCTCCTTATCCGGTGATGACCTTTATAGTTATTATCCTGATTACGGGATCACTACCGGTAAGAAAACCGAAAAGACAGTAACAGGCCTCGTCTATAGATGGTGATGAAAAATCGATTCATTATGGAAAATATCCTTCTTCTGTTTTGGATAAAGAAATCGGACACCACTCTGAATGTATCCCTCTCCTCCTCTTCCCGCCACTGAAGGAGGAGGAAGAAAAAGAACGTTTCATCATTGGACCAGGAACAATGTGCCCAGAAGGCAACGTCCCCGAGCGCTCGCGCTCAGAGAGGAAACATACGGACTGACATCATCGTGGTGTAAGACCAGCCAGCAAGTGTATTTGATAGAATGAGACACGTACTCTAGAAATATGATCCATAAAAGTAACGGTCTTACCTGTCATACTTCGTTTAATAGGGTGACTGCGTATTATGTTTAGACATTCTATAGTGTGTTATTAATTCAACGCGGGTGTATCCTTGGTGATCCGGTGTAGAGTAATTATAGTCCGCCGTACTCATCGTCCCGCAGCTACAACGGTAAATAATAGGGCACTCGATTCGTTGACTCTTCACGCAAATAGTTCACGCTTTATTCCGATGGAGCCCGGCGGACTATATCTGCTTTCACACCGGTTTTAACGATCCCTACACTGCTTGTACAGATCCGAGGGGGTAGCTCCCGCGACTAATCTCACAGTTTTAAAGGTGAACAGAGATTTCACACAACAGGTGTTCCAAAATGTGAAAATTTTGATTTTGCACTGAGGTAAAGCTTTCTATCCAATATATCCTAATCTGAAAGGATTAAGCTGAGAATTATTTCTTGGTACAAAAAATTGTGAAATTTCTAATTCCTATATAGAGCAAATTAGGAAAAATGCAGCCCGATGTTTTATATTGAAATATTAAGCATATAAAATCACCCTTTTGTTTTCATTTAAAGACATTTCAGCCAAGGAAAAGTAAGAGATCTACTTTTCACGGTGCCGTAATCTATATGTTTTAGGTTTTTGTATCACTTTTTTGAACACCCTTACGCGTAACGATAAAAACAAACAAACAATCAAAACCAACAAAAAACATCCCCCTTTTTCATTAATTATGGGCATTTTCTCAAACCCCTGCTTTCATAAACACTAAAAAACATACATAAGTTCAGCGCCATTATTCAAGATCGATCCCCATTCAAATTAGAGCAATTCGCAACACGCTCATCAGGCCAGGAACCGAGGCGGGGGGGGCGATAAAACCTAAAAAGAGCAAACAGGCAAAAAATTGGGTTTTTGCGCTCTTTTGCCCCAAAAAAAAAAAATTATCTTTGTTAAAAAATCCACTTGGCCAAATTCGAATTTGGAGGAAAGTGCTTTTAAAAAAATGACCCTCTCAAAAAATCCTGGTTACGGGCCTGGCTCATCGCCTCATTGGTGGTACTTTGCAGTCTATGTCTGCCGAATTCAAACTCAGTGTGCACACACCACCATAGTGCCCGTCACATAGACTTTGTATAGAAATAATGTTATTTGGCTGTATTTTCGAGTTACCCTCGTTTTCGAAGAAAATGTATAGCACAGTTGTTCGCAGACTTTTTTTACAAAATATCCAAATTTGAACTTTCCGATATTTAACGATTTCTCGAAGGGTAGTAATTTTGCTAACTAAAATTTTTACCCGAAACCGCGAAACGCGCGGTGTTTTAATAATGACCAAAATAGCTAAACCAACAACATTTTTGCTTTCAGGAAATATCATGTGCACATTAAAAAAATGGTAGACACCACTTGAATACGAAAATGTCTCACTCAAATAGTATCAATAACTCATAAACTCTTGATAACTCTTGTGATACTTTTGCCGAAGATGTGTCCGCCAAAAGTGTAAATTGTGTGTACACCCTCAACTCTTTTGTGGCATACTAGTGCGAGATAGGTGCTTGTTTCCCTATTCAAAAATATTTTTTTTCTTTCTCGCTTATTTCGGAAATTAATACCAAGGGTAGGAAGAGAACAATGTAAAATAAAATTCAGACCCTGTGTTATCGTATCGTTATGTGTTTTGAAAGAAAAGAAAAGAACTTGAGATGAGCGCTAGAAGTTAGGAAATTAAAAAAAAGGCGCGCTACCGAATGATTTACTTTTCAAGTACTCATATCATTTATTTATTTAGTTTAAGACAAACTATTTTATTTTGTGCCGAATAAGACCTTTAGTCGCTTGTTGACCATAACTACAATGTGATAAGCTCCTTACTCCCCTAATTCCCCCAGCCACCCCCCCCCCGCAAAGAATCGCCAATCAAGACTTTCACATGTTGCCGAATCTGCGAAATCTCAGCGGTTCAACGAGACTAATCTCGTTTACGGGAGGAAAATATCGGGAACTCGTCCAACCCGCATACGAATGCGTACCATAGACCAGTTAAAGGTCCCGGAAATGAGATGATCAACCTATTCCACCCCCCCCAATCTTTACAGGACATTCCTTTCCAATAAACAGGGCAAAAAAAGAATAGTACTACCAGTGACATCATTAGTGAACAACACTATTGAGTTTCAGTTCAGTGTAATGAATGATTCACACCAGTCACCTGGACATTTCTATACTCTCTGAAAAATCAATAGTTTCACTAATGATGTCATCACCACTCCAAATATTGAATGCTCTCTGGTCCCTCATTGTATTAGACTTGACACAAACCACATCAATTCTATTTGCAATTCATGGGACCTTTAACATCCTATGTGTCACTTTTGTTGCCTGCGAATTCATTCCTGCGAATTGTTGTGGACCATAATATTAAAATCTAACGATACAAATTGCCAGTGTGGAACAGTCGGCCGAAATTTAAGTATACACCCCTAACATGTTTACAAAACATTGCTGTTAACTGCGTATATATATATAGATTGAGAAGTGTTTTTTCAACAAACAAATACGTATGTTCCCTCCTGGCTTTAGTTCAGAATTTCTTCGCCTCCCCCATTTTCTCCGACATCAGATTCACAGTTTCCTCTTTCATTACTAATCCAAGTTCCCACTTATCGTAATAAAAAAAAAATCGTTTGATCGCTAAAAGCCAAAAGCTTTTTGATCGTTCGTAGCAACTATGGCAACGTATCGAAAAATAGACAAATTGTTAAATTGGACTTAATACTTGTATCCGATCCCTGCACACAGCTGTAAGATCACTTCAAAAGAATGAAATTGCTGAAATTTTTTCATAGAATTTCACGTCTTTGCAGAGGAAAATTTTCACTTCATTTCCGTTTTTTAGGCGAGTTAAATTCTACCCGTTTTTGAAGATGACGGCATTTTTTCAAAAGAGGGGATTTTCCATCTTACACTGAAATATCGTTTAGTTTTACAGAAAACGTTGAAGTTTTAACAGTTGATTAAGGGGTGAATTAAATGGAGCAAACCGGGTGTTCAGTTCCCTAGTTATTAAACAACTGTTTTAAACTTTTAAGCAAACTGTTTAAACTTTTAAACAACGCAATTTGCAGTGTAGTTCATCGCGGAGGAGTCGTCCCTTTACCTTATTCTTTAATCGTTCTTTTCATTTTCAGGACACATAAAAGAAAAAAAAAAGCGGCTTTCCAAATTTCACCGTAACAAGCGTTTAGTACTATAATCCCTTCTATTTGTGAGGAATTGCAAATTAACTAATATGCTAAGGGCATGCCGAAAGGCTTCTTTCTGTTCGTATGGTTGTCTGTCCGTAGGTTATATCGGTCCTATCTAAGGGTCTGTTGCGTTGTCTGTAAACAGACAGAATACAAAGAAATAGTCCTGAAACCAACGGACAAAAACACGCATGAAATTAGAGCGCGAAATTAGCGGTAGCCGGCCCAGAATTGAAGATATTCCAGACCGGACACGAGAATGGAACAAATCGAAAATAAACAGGACATCAACACTGTTCTAGACAAAATTAATTGTTTAAAAATTTTACAAAACCAAAAAACAACAAAATAATAAGAATACAAAAAATAAAAAAAATACAAGAATTAAAATTTTAAACAACGATGTTTATTCCTGGTAATAGTCCCACCCTGTTTAAAAATCAAAATAAACGACTTGTTTAAAAATTAAGCAACTTATGCTTGAACTTTTAAAAAGTTGTTTAATTTTAAAACAGTAGTTTAAAGTACCATGGCCCGATCGCTAATAGCTTCGTCCCCAGAAGCCCAGATTTTACGGAAGTGGTCAATATTTTGGATTATCAGAAGGAAAGCTACTATTTTTCTCATTACCATGTGAAATCTTGAGGCAAAGGATGTCGGTTTGGAGTTTGATGGAGTGAAAATGTTCTGCCCCATTTTGGTTCGACCAATATTAATTTTACACAGTAATCTATGGGCTTACATAAATCAATTTTTAGCTCTCGCATAAAAATGGATTGAAATATCGGTGCGAAACTATTACAGATGGGGTTTTGGAGTGAAGGCCAATCTATCAAGATGAAAACTTCATATCTTAAACGGGCCCTCCCCCTTTAATTTTTAATAGGGAAACCAGCGGCTGTGAATATCTTAACCAAGGATACACCAATATATCTCGCGCTTGAATTAAACAACACTATTAGAATGTCTAAAATGTACGCAGTCACCTATATACGAAAGTATGACAGGTAGACCGTACTTGTAGGACATTTCTAGAGTCGTGTCATATCATGCCTATCAATCATTGATGGCTGTCGTACACCGATGGACGAGTCATAGATGCTGTTCTCTTTGAGCGCGAAGCGGATCGGGGACGTTGCCTTCTGGGCATCTTGTTCCTGGTCATTGATGAACGTCATTTATCTCCTTTGTGGGGAAGAAGAGGAGAGGGAACATAGGAGTGGTTGTCTACTTTAAAGAGTACCACCGCATGCGTGACTCCTAGCTGAGCTAATTAAAAAGCTGTGTTTATCATTTCGATTGCCAGACTACCCATAATCCCTCAGAGTTTGATCATCGCAATGCACAAATGCGAAATTTGCTGCACCTTAACCATGTTGTACAAAAATTCTAGAGGGTGTCAACGAAAGATTTATGTCCCATTTGATGTAAAAATGTTTAGATAGAGATGACAGTTTTGTTTTCAGGGGGCACCCCTAGGTTTTATGGCATTTACATTGTGCTTTGCATCATTTTAGTAACGCTTTCAATGTGAAGCGGATCTTTCGCTGCCGATTTCAAGCAACGGGCTCTGTTGCCAAGTTGAATCGTTGTTACACGCGATTGTAAACAGTGCACACTAACATGGTGCATGGTCAGTAGTATTGTGTTGTAACACCATACTTGGAATAATACGCGACGTACCGTATGCCTGGGGGCCGGGAGGGTGGGGGTATACATATGAAATGGGGATGGGTGTTAAGGGGCTGGCGCTTCCAAACCTGGGGGAATTCGGTGACAGAGGAGTCAAACAAATAGGGGTACGGTATTTGGGTGAGGAACAGCCAAAATTGCCACAAAATAGGGGATTTTCGGGGTGACAAATTTGTATGCAAAATTTTCCAAAACCAAAAAGTGGTCTTTTAGAAACTTTTGCAAAAATTACCAAAGAGTTGGGGTAATTGGGTGAAAAATATTCAAAATTTTCCCCCAAATAGGGGTTTTAGGTGACAGCATGGTAAAACTTTCAAAAAAAAAAATGTGTATTTGGGGGGGTTGTGACAATTAGCGACCCCGGGTCACTGGTGACCCTGATGAATTCTTCAGACTTGTACGGAATAAAAATGCAAATTTATGCAGTTATTCAGGACAAGTCTGATGAATCATAAGGGTAAATAGATGAACCAGGGTAGATAATTGTCACAACCCGTCTTTGGGTGTGTGACATTTTCAAAATATATGGAGGTCAAATACGCGTAAAACACACAAGATGGCGGGCATCCCGTATATGGTTTACCAGCATTGGGTGGATTGATGCCCCTCATGTAAATGAATTTTCTTGCCATTAGTCCTTAAACGGTGGTTGTGCGATTAGTGTATTGTGTTCTTACTTGATATGAGCGCCATGGCATGCACATACACCCCGTCGAGTACCGTGGGAAAAAACTTGCGGTTTTGATGGTTAGACGCAACAATGCATGTTGCAAAGCCCTATTAATACTTGTGCTAATATTGATGGTTAACCACTAAACTGATGGTTTTTTGTTATATCTGGGATGAAATGGATTTGAGGCCAAATTGCCGGACGACAATGAGAAAAATACGGAACTTTCATTGATATCAAAATCGATACTACTTCCGGGTAAATCAGGGGTGGTCCCAAAGACGATCGGAACACGGCACCTTTAAAATGAACTTTTAAAATAATAACCTCCACGAAATTAAAAATTATTCGGATGTGGCAAGGGGAGCTGCCATGGCTTCAGTGGCGGCACAAGACTTCATTTTCTGGTGGTTCAAACTACCAAATGTTTGCCCCCAAATCATGAATTTGCCCAAATTTATCGGGGGATCGCGATTTTTCAAAATCCGTCTTTTTTTCTTCTGGCGGAGGGGGGGGGGGCTGGGGGCAAGAAAAAATAAGGGGCGCAAATTAACCCCCCCTCCAAGTACCAATCAAAGTCGTCCTCATTGGCGGGCAATACACAATAGCCCAAACATGACACAACACTATGAGGCTAATTAAACTCAATTCCATGATATGGCGCAGTTCAATTAACTTACCAATCACCATATATTGAGCAAATACAACACTGTTTTTAAGATATGAGTTATGATACCAGAAAATGCATGGTCAGCTGCTGTTAACATGTGCACATCCAAGGCTAGTGAACTCAGACCTTGGTAGATTAGATGCCGGCTCGTAACTGTATAATAGCTTAGAAGTAGTTTGAAGGACGGTTGTATTGTTGCCCCAAATGTCAAGCATTTATAACCAGTTACATAATATGTCCATAGTTGTGAATGTACTGGGGTATGTTCTTACACGTGGCACTATTGCGGCAGGCAACTCTTTTGTCCTCTTGCAATTTATTGTCAATGTGGTAAAGCCAACTGATATCGCACTATTTTCCAATATAGATAACTCTTTGTCTTTGAAACTGGCAACTATACATTACATTGTTATCCGTTCCCGACACACAGTGCAATAATACCTCGTACTGCAAATGTCACGGCTTTGTGCCATGTGACCAAGTCTGACATAATGAGTCACGCACCCCTTACTTTTAAAGCAATATTAGCCACATTTTTTTGAAGAACGCCTTCAATTTTTCAAAAATTTTGAGATCTTACACGGTTGATTGGTAACGGGCTAGTAAACTATACCTGTGAATGGTTTTAAGTTCGAAAAATGTCTATGATGTCAAAACCCGAGAAGGAATTTTACTTAGAATAATTAATATCGGAGATTTCCGTAATAATTCAACGGCTGCTGGAAACTGCCTCAATGTGAAATAGTGGGACATAGTGCCAGTTCATATCTACGCTTCAATCCATTAGTGTTTTATTGTTCAGGAAGTCAGTTGTTAAAGGTTATTTTCTTGAGTGGCACTATTTCATCTGGACGGACATAAAATAATTAATAATAATTTGTATTTTTAACGCGCGACATATCACGTAAACGTGATCAAGGCGCTGTGCGGCTGACATGAAAGGCGCTCAGAGAAACCATAATACCAGAACAGATTTATGCCACGAAGCTCGATTCGATTTTAGAACAGGAGGAAACTGGAGTACCCGGAGGAAAACCTGCGGGGAACGAGTATGGACTCGAGATAAACCAAATTCACATAAAGCCACCGAGAACGAGCCCCTGCCGGGAAATCGAACCCGAGACATCATTGGTTGAAAGGCGAGGGAAGATACGGCTGCGCCAACACGTTCCCCCAAAATAAACGTAGCATTTCAGTCCAGCTCGGTTGGTTAGTCCAAATCTGGGATCACAAGTTTAATTTCAAAATCGCTTATTTTATGATAAATACGCATTTTTAGCATTCTCGTTTGCAGGTATAGTTTCGTAGACAATTACCAACATACTCTGCAAAAATATCAAATTTGAACATTGGGGGCGCTCTTTACAAAAATGTGCAATAGTGCTTTAAGCATGAATGAATGAAAGAATTTCCAAACACAAAAACTACCGAAATTAAAAAAAAAACAACGGAAACGAGTTCATTTTCCTCTAGTAAAGAAGGGCTTTGCGAAATGCCGGGAGTTAACAAAGTATTTTGGGGCCACTTTCATAGACACAGCACCGACTAAAATAAAAGGATCATTTTGAGTTAACACAACTAAATTTAGGATGTACGAAAGATCTCGTTTTAACTCAAATGGGGGTTCTTTTATTTTTAGTCGGTTTGCATATTTGACCCAGTATTTTTAAGTGTGTACAAGTTAAGGACTCTGATTAAGAGATTTCGAAATAACTTTTTTTGGTGTAATGAGATAGTCATCTGGAACTAAAATGCTAATTCCAAAGTTAGAGATTGAATCGGATTGCCCGTTTTAATGCATGCCGTTAAACATTGTGCAGAGTACAACAGTGCATAGAATAACGTGTATAACAAAATCCGGATCCGGAATTTATAACAAAGTTGGTGATTTTCTATATACGAAGGACTTACTTTGAATTGAGCTTAGTTATTTCACACTAATATAAGTATGGTCAAAAAAGCATTATGTATATGACAAAAAAAAAAGAAAGAAAAAAAAAAGAGCGCGCCTTCATCGAGAAATCTCGAGTCAGCCTTGGCATTTTTGATCGTTAAAGCACCGCAGGTAGCACTGCAGTGGGTAATATTCTAATTAGAACACATCTATTGAATTTGGCACTTTTTAACGAACGCTCACCAAACACACAATTAAACATTTAGGCTGTATTCCAAATTGGTGTTTTTAACAACGTTTATCTGGAAGTATTGAAGTAGATAGGGAGTAATATTTAGAACTATGGGTAAAACAACCAAATCTCCTAAAAGAAAATAAAGTTATGTTCCCAACAGATCTATATTACTTAATCATAACAGTACACGAATTGTTACTTATCCAACACTATTTCAAAAGATAAAGTTTCTGTAGTGACAAGGTCGGTGATCCATATCATTGTTCGATTTGTCTATGTGCTTTTCTCCTTACAAATTTTGAGTAAATTGGTCCACCGTTGAATAGCAGAAGCAAAAAATGTACTAAATTGCCCCTTAGGACAGGTGTGTTAAATAATGTGGTCTACTACATTTGGAGACGTTTTTTTATTAATAATATTGAAAGAACAACACACTTCGTGGGCCGAAGATTTCATTGAGGTGGTAATAAGAAAATATGAACTTTTCTTCTGATATCAAATCTCAATTTTATTAGTGGGGAGGGGGGGGGGGTGATAGGGTACCCACCTTTAAACGATTTGTTTAATATGAAGTGACCAAAAAGATGCTAAAGGTAGATTGTTCCGATTTTATTGTCTGTGTGGGTCGCTACTTGATACGAAAACAAACTCGCGGTTCTGACACGGTAGATTATTTAGAAGCAAAAATGCATATTGCAAAGCCATATCAATACTGTGCTAATATTGATGGTTAAAACATTTAAAACGGCGGGCGGATTTTATCTTGGGAATGAAATGGATTTGAAAGGCACTCAAATTTCAGGATGGACAATGAGAAAAATACGGCCTTTCCTCGATATCCCAAAATCGATCGTCCGGGGGTCGTGGTAAATCAGGGGGGTCCCAAAGACGATAGGAACACGCACCTTTAAATATCGTTTTGGTCTACGGTCCTAATGACTAAGTTTTAAATGCAAGCCTCCATAAATTAAGTTGCCGTTCGTTTGTATATTTCGTAATTCTTTCTTTAATTGGCTTTTAATTTAGACACCACTCTGAAGTGTTCCTCTCCTCCTCTTCCCCGCTTTAAAGGAGGGGGCAGGAGGAGGAAGTTCATCAATGACCAGGAACAAGATGCCCAGAAGGCAACGGTCCCCGATCCGCTTCGCGCTCAGCGAGGAAACACTATGACTCGTCATGTGGTGTATGGTGTACGACAGCCATCAAGTGTATTTGATAGCATGATGACACGTACTCTCTAGAAATGATCCTTAAAAGTACGGTCTTACCGGTGACTCTTTGTATAATAGGGTATATTCTACGGACATGTTTATATATTCATAGTGTTCTTGAAGCACAATCCAACACGCGATACATTGATATAGTGTATTGTTGATTGCACGGTGTTTAACATACGTAGTTCGGTTTGCTGGGGATAGCTTTCTTTAATGAATACATTACGGACTGAAATACATCAGTAAAGAGACGTAGGTGGGGAAAATTTTGTGACGTATACTTACCTTCCCACATTGAACTCACTACTCGGAAGCCAAATTGGACCTCGTCAATGTCGAATCGCTTTGTACGCATGTGTCATGTGTACATAGGCGGGGCGCCTCCGCTGGTCGTCGCACTAAGTAGTAACAAGTACGAAGTCATCCTGTGTAGACATGCCCTTTAGAATGGGTAGGATCAACAAACCTGTGACCAACATAACTCAATATCAAATACATCGGTCGTTCAAAAACATGCGCCTCGCGCCTTAAGGCTGTTAAACCATAATTATTTTTAATGTGGCATTTCAATGAACAAGAATGGTGGAGAAGATTAAATGGCGTCTTTGAGAATTGTTGCAAATAATTATAGTAAGGCGACTTGAATACATTATTTTTATTTTTATAATGTCATTATTTGAATGTTGAATTATTAGAGGTCGTTGAAAGAGTAAAAAAAAGTGTTTCTATATTACATACAAAAAAATTAAAAAAAGAAAAGAAATACAAATAAAAATAGAGCTCCCGCCCTCATTTATTTTCTGTAAGTTAAATGATCATAATAAACTTATTAAAAGTATCAGAATTTGATGTCCTTAAGCGCGATACAGACACAACGTTTAAAAATATTGTTACGAAATGGCCATTTAAAAATCCCAGATTGTGTAAGCTAAGGAACCAGTCCTTCTTTTGTTGCCTGCGAATCCATGCCTGCGAATCGTTATGGCCCATAGTCTATAAACCCTAAAGATACAATTGTCAGTGTGTAACAGTCAGTGCGACCTATTTCAAGATGACCAGGCCCCTATAACAGTTACAAACATGCTGTTTAACTGTCTATAGAAAATCGTTCGACAAAATCAACTAAACTACTGTGCACTGTTCATACATCAGCTTTTTGTCAGTACTTTTGTCGTATATGAAGATCAAAGTATTGGCCTTTTTGCAACCACACACGAACATATCTTTTACCACCTCAGGCATGTAGGGTGTTATGATGCCGTATTTTGTGACTGAAGTGTGCCAACTATTAACAACTATGACGACTCCGGCACGGGTGTTTTAAATGGCCTAAAAAGTTTGTTATGGTAATTATGTATTGTCATTCTATACTACAATACATAACCAATAATCTAACGTATCTACTATATAGTTGAAACTTAATAAGTTCAGCATGACACATGTTCCGTCGCACGTTGTATTGTCCTACTATTATTATTCTTCAGTTATTGAAGTAGTTTGTGATTGGAAAATCCATCATGTTTACCATATAAGTTACATATTTTAATATGCAATTTTAGCAGGTATTAAGTTCCAGCTAATTTGCATAATTATTTACCCTTGTCCTCACAGTTTATTTTCTTGATGGGTTTCAAGAGTGTTTGCCTTCCCTCTGAATTTTAATCGTTGATGACAAATTACTCTTACTTTTGTGTTATGGTGAATAACTCATCCCCGTTTAAATATATAGAAAAAGTCCAAACATTACCATTACAGAGGCATGTCTTCCAACTTTACCTCAAAGGGCGCTATTATTTTTTTAATCTTTATATTTTTTTTTTTTTTAACGTTTTTTAATTTTGTGGTTTTTTTCTTTGTGTTATTTATATTCAATTATTTTTACTTTTTAATTTTTGTATTTTTTAAATTCCTTTGTAATTGATTATTGTTATCTCTTTTTTAAAATTGTTCCATTTTATTATCGGTTGGGTTTTTTAATCATTATTCCTTTTTGTTAAATTTAATTTATTTAATGATGTGAATTGTGTTTATGTCGTATTTTGATTTTCCTTATTTCCAATTCCTTATCTACTTTTTTTTTATTTGTAGTTCTTATTTAATTTTGATCAATTATGTTTGTTTCTATTTTAAATATATTTTTATTTGTGTTTAGTTTGGTTATTTTTTGAATTATTATTTTTTTTACAAATTCCCTCAATTTATTTTTGTATTTTTTATTTAAATTGTAATTTGTGATTATTTACTTTACTAACTTATTGTAGTATGGGTTTTTGATTTCACTTTAAATTTTATTTGCTACCATGTTTTAAATATTTATTCATTATTAAGTTTTATTTAGTTTTTTTTAATTTTGTGTTTATATATTTTACTTCCTTTTAAAGTATTTGTGATCCACAACCTCGACCCTCGTCCCACGTCCCCCCCGACTGGGCCCCGACTTCCCTAACAGTGGAGATATATAGCATCTAATCGTTGGCTTTTAGGAGGCGTGCCTAATATTTTCTGCTCTTTAACGGACAGCTTACAGCACAGGCCTATTTCCCACCGTCAAACATTTGGCCCCATAGCATCAAAAAAACACTCTTCAACCAGGTTTTTTAGAAAAACCCTTTCGGCGGTGATAGTGAAATATAACGAAAAATTAGTGCTTGAATACACAATGCACCTTAACAACTTATTATTCTTTTTTTGTTATGCATTTAAAATGTTATTTTACAATATTTATATTATTTGTTATTTTTTAAAATTAACGCAAAATGGTGGGTTTTTTCCAATTTGTGAGTAAGAAGGAAATAATCATTTATTGGTCATTTGATATACAATATGTGTGATTATCTTGTTTGAACTTGATTTTTAGATTTTTTGGATTATTTTGGCATATCCATTATTAATCATGGCGGGCTTTTAACAATGCCTACCCTAATCCCCGTTTCACCAATATAGATATAAGTTTATTCAAATAAGATTTTGGGGTGAAACCCCACCAGCACCAGATTCTTAACGGAGGTTTATCATACTACATACTACCATCTAAACCAATGAATGCGACAGATCGCCATTCACTTTCATAAATAATGAAATGCTTAACTTCTTAATCTTTAACGTAATACATAAAATAGAAACTTACTTTATTTATTTGTTATAATAACAGTGCTTTTTGTTTCAATTGATTTATTTCTGTAATTATTAATATCATATTTATTTTTTTTTTTTTTTTTTTTTAAATAAATATGAATATAAAAAAGAAATACTCAATAGTATAGGCACTTATATCAAACACATTTCTAATTACATGACACAGGGCTTCAATGCTCTAATAGGCCATCATACGTGTTTTCGTATGTTGCTCTCAGAAATCATAATTTTGGAAAGTGTTTTAAATGGGTATTTTGTAAATTATTCTAATTTGAGAATAAAGAGATCAACAAATTTGATTCTTTCACAAGTGTAAGAAATAATGATTATTTCAAATGGGTATCATTTTTGATATAATCATAATAGAAAAAATTAGACTATTGGATTTTTAAAAGATACCTATTTTTCAAAAATGTCACATAAAATATTGACAATAGTTGACATTGAAATGTTCACCTATCCGTTGGTTTAAATTCTCAAAACTGGAATGTACCCCGTGTGTTTCCTTTCACTTGGGGCAAATGAACCAATGTGAATAATCCTCGTAAGAGACGTTAGCAATCCGTTGGTCCCGTTACAGAGAGCACCCCTGACTGCATATCAAGGTAAGTTTTGATCCAGAAAGTAGGGTGGTAATCCTGACTGGGCCATCCGTCATTGTCATTTGAGGATATCCTAAATCGGTGGGTAGGGTAATCCGGGAACTTTGCAAAAGCGGCATGATAAATTTTGAGTTCAGATATTTTCCATAAATGATTTCATAAAACGATCTGATGTTCACGACTACCCACACGACACGCCCCATGACCCAACTTGACGAAATAATAAAATCTTTTGCCGATAACGCCATTCAATACTGGTCCTGTTCTTTGGAATTCATTGCCAAATTTTGTGTTATAAAAAGAATCCAGATCTGTAAAACATTTTTTCGCAATCAACTTAAAAAAAAACTTTTTATTTTTTGCATATTTTATCACTAATTAATGTCTTGAGCGCGTCCTTGTCTTGTCTTGTGTTTGTCGTTTGTAAATTATTTTTTTTGTTCATATGATTTTCTGTATAATGCTTTGTTTTTTCAAGGGGTAGTATTCTCAGGCCTAAATTGGCTTTCTGCCGCACTCCTCCAATTTTTTTTTGTGTTTTGAGGTCGTTGATTGTATTGTTGTATTGAAATAAAATAATTGGAATTGGAATTGAGCTGAAGAGCCGACAGGCAAAATGTGAAATTGTTTGCATATTGCAAACTGTCCTCCAAAATTGTAGATCGTAACAAATCAAACTATTTCATTGACATTATGACATTTGCCCATGTTAGGAGCGTCCGTATCATGGGTACATGCGGCCCCGGATGGCGCTCGGGGGGTGTGACTCAACTTTTTTTTCAGGTAGGGATGTCGCCCCGATTTCCAAGCAACTTGGGGGCTTGTGAACTGAATTTTAGAAATTGCAGGCTTATGAGCTGAAATTTTGGCCAAAATCAGCTTCTGAGCCAACATTTCTGAAAGGGGACCTTAGAACTGAATTAGCTTCAACTTGGGGTCTTGGGAACTGCTGGAGAGACGCGACAAGGGGTCCTTAAGTGCCGCACATACCCGTACCTCTTTTCCAATTTCCATTCAGTGCGCCCCGGCCCCGGATCAGCTTACTTTTTTCTAGTTGATAAATCCTGACACCACTGACTTGTGGATACGAAAAGAAGAAGACATTATGACCATAGTGTGTTACAAGTGCACCACAATGAAGACTGTCTACTGTTCAATATTTCTCATCATCCAGTGAAATTGTAGGCCCAGAAAATATTTCCTTTTGATTTAATGAACAAACCACGTCTCAATGTGGTATCCGGACCTACTACATTATTACACACCTTTCCTATCTGCCAATTTAGTACACGGTTTTGCTTCTACTATCCAACTGACTGGACAATTTAACTTGCATTATTTACACGTTTAATCTATCATTTTTTTTAATCGGTCATCCGCTGGATCTCAAACTGATTGGCTTGGCCCATTTCAGGGGGGTGGGGTAGGACACTATCTGCTCGATTTGGGCATTGGATTTCCAACCGTAATTTGGGGGAACTGCTAGTGCATTTACTATGGCAGTCTCGGTCCCAGTGACCTTAAAAATCATCTCTTAACCTTCATTCAAAAGATCTAGATATCATAATAAATTACGAAAAAAATTATTGGCTTAAAAATCCTTCGGGGTTAGTGGGATTAACCCCGCTGCAATAGTGTAATTGCAATAACGATTTAGATTTAAATATTCGTGACCAGGCCGTCCCTTTAGTCAAGTCTGTGTGTAACCGTTCGATATGCGTAAGAGCGCCCTCCTATACGGCGTTAAGTCTTTGAAACAGACTATCACCCGGAAATTGATGCCGTTTTTGAATTGCTGTTGCTGTTAGGTTGGCATGTCGTACCCCCCGCCATTTCACCCGAACTGGCGGTCTCTGCATCAGAAATGTTGTCTACGGGTTTCACAATTATCGTCATAGTGTGTAGACACATGTAGTCGGTCGCAGATTAGTCGAACTATACTTCATTAGCGTGGGTCAATTCGGTCAAATCATCGATTACAGATGGCACGAAACAGCGAAAACATTGAAGTCCTGCGGCCACAACTAGAAATTCTCGATTCAGCTGAATGAGGACAACTTGAAGAATAAGACAGTGCTGCAACGCGGAGAAGTACCGAGACTGGCGTCGTGAGGTTTCGACATTACTTATAATCGAGAGAATACTGTGACTTTGAAGAGTTGGCTTGTTGACTTGAAAGGTAATTTGGAAGGCAAGTTTTTATCAGTCATGAGCTTCCATGACTGATTCGGTCTTTTCTTTAATTCAAGTCAGACCCACAGCACAATAATGATAAAATTGAATGGATCTTTCTCAACGATACACAAAGAATTGGTCTCGCTATGAGTTTAAAATATTTGTGTATCAGCCTCAATCCATCCAATTTTTATGACACATGTGAGGGACAAAACATATGAAAAATTCGGTCACACATTTATAGTAGACTGGTTGGTAACTGTTGAGATAAAGGCCTATGCATCTGAAGGTTCGGTTCTCTAAATGTAACAAAAAAAAGAAAATGAAAGAATTAAATTTGTCGAGCTTCTCATTCTCAAAATATATAGATTTCCAAATATCCTACTCCAAGGCTGACTCAGAGATTTCCCCAGGAGGTGCCCTCGATTTTCTAAAAATCGCGTTTGTTGCTTAGACATAATGTTCCTCCGCATATAACACTTTGCAAAATACTAAGCTCAATGATATAGCAAATCATAACTTTCAATAAGTTAATTTAGGAGCATTGAAGTTGGCATTGATGTAGCAATGTGTTTTGTACTCAGTTACTGTATATTATACATGTTTACTGCATCAAAACGAAAATTACGATTCATCTCAAACGTTGGGAATTGAACATTTTAGGTGACAATCTCTAGTTTAGATTACTATGTTTAATTACTACACAAAATCATTAATATTTCAAAATCTCTAAAAGTCTCACTTTTTTAAAAAAAACTTTAAAGTAATATTTTCCTTTAGAAGATCACAAAAATATTTAATAGGATCATTAAGTCCTGTCTCGTGTAGCATGTATTTTAATATCGGAGTACTCTATCTTAAAATAGACGATCGTTCGTTCGTCCATCAGTGGTGAAGATGACCATGACTAGACAAATCATCTAGAAAATGCGAAGTTTGTGGGTGAGACCAATTTAGCATGGAAAAGTCTGTGATACATGGGGCATTCGATGGCTTCTGCCTTTTAGCCTCAGCCTCATTCAGTGAGATTCTGATGTTTTAGCAGCATCTTTTAAGGCCGCGCCTGCGGGGTATCGTGGGCAAGGCTTTCCATTTTCACGTCTATGCCTGACGCTCTCGAGTGAAGCCTTGGGTGTATCTTTGAAACGCTTCTTCTGTCCAACACGTGAAGAATTTTCCTGTCTTCAAGTTCACGCATAGAAGATTTCTTGGCGAAGTGAAGTGGGACATTCTTGTCACATGACGAGTCCAATCTAAGCTGTGATTTCTTCACGAGTGAGAACTTCTGTATCTGGAATCTTGCGACCCTTGATCTTCATTCATCCTTCTCAGACAGGCCAGATGGGAATTGATTTACAGGTATGCCAAAATAGTTTCAGAGTGGGCAACGCGCGCGAGAGGAGGCAAAATGGATGGTGTTAGAGGAGAGAAGGGTTGATTGGAGACTCAAGACAGCGAATAAGGACAGAAAGTCGAAAATGGTGATAGGTATGCAGGGAAGATGAGGAAGAGTGGGGGAGGGTGACTGGGTCGATAAGGGAAAAGAGAACTATTCTGTGGGAAGAGGGGGGAAAACGGGTAGTTTAGAGGAAGAATGATAAGGAGATATGAGAGGGATCAAAGGGTATTTCTAGTGAAGAGGCAAGTAGAAGAAAAAAAGGACGGAGGAATTGCACGGAGTGTGAAGAAGGAATTAAAAGAGGGGTGGAGAGAAGGAACTTAGGGAGGGGTGAAGGGCTGCGTCATATTGTGGGTGCAAGAAGAGGAATAAGTGTGAACAGGGGGGTTGAGATGAAGTGAGAAGAGAGAAAGAGAATCTGAGGGAGATATCAGATCAGAAGGTGATAGAGGAGAGAACGGTTAAGGGGTTATCAAAAAGCGAAAGGGAAGATTGGGGGGAGGGGGGCGGGGGACATTAGGGTGAAAAGGGGGGGAGAGTTGTGGAAGGGGGAGGGAGGAAGGTAATAGGCCAACAGTTGATGTTCTGCGATGGGGGTGGAGTTGCGGAAACGGATGGGGTGGTGGGGGTGGAAGAGGTGGCGGCTGAAAGTGTATAAAGCTCGGGTTTGAGGATACGGGATGGGTGAAAAGAGAGAATGGAAGGGGGTTTGCGACGAGTAAGAAGTAAAGAGAGTTCGAAATTGTCTGCCTAAAATGGTGCGGAGTCTATAAGGTAGCCTCATGCGCGATTAACCAATGGGGAGATCGACCCACTCGACAAGCCAATTGCATTCACTCCGTGTTGACGTACGTCACGCTTGGCGCATGATAGGTAACTATAGTTCAGAGGTAATAACTCTGAACAATTCTGGCGATAGTTTTTATTTTCTATCATATGGCTTTGGTACACACTGTCCATTTTCACACTTATAAAGGAGGGGTTGGCACTTGGACAATAGTCCTGGTAGACATTAATTTGGTTTACAATCTGATTCCTGGGCATTTCCAGACCTTTACTCGGCAACGCCAAAAGTAAGCGCTGGCTTTTGCAATCCTGTTTGTTTGATTTCATCCATAGATTAGCAAAAAAAAAGAAAAAAAAAAAAAGAGAAAAAAAAAAAAAAAAAAAAAAAAAAAAAAAATAAAAAAAGGAGGGAAAAAGGGGAGAAAAGAGGAAGAGGAAAGAAAAGAAAAAAAAAAAAAAAAAAAAAAAAAAAAAAAAAAAAAAAAAAAAAAAAAAAAAAAAAAAAAAAAAAAAAAAAAAAAACATCACGGAACTGCCAAAGTATGCGAACTTGTCACTGCTGATGGTTCTTATCTTTACAGTGATAGATGGTTTTGACATATGGCTTCCAGGATCGGGTGATACAATGATTCAGTCTTCTTTGTGTTGATGGTCAAGCCAAAGTTGTCACAGACAGCTGAGAACAGGTCCATGCTGTTCGACATATTTACTAGGTGTGCCAGCAATAGGGCATTCATCACAAACAAGAATCACGGCTTGGAGTCTTCTTCCTACTTTGGTTTTAGCCTGAAGCCGTCTCAGATTGAACAGTTTGCATCATAACGATAGTTCCTACTAATCCCCGGAACAGCCGTTGCATGTATAAGGCATCTGAGGCATGGCACTGAACATGATATTGAAGAGAACTGGTGTAGTTAGTAGTTTCGTTATTTATTCAGGAATTCCTTCAATACAAAATGTACTGGTCTCCCAGGAGGCCCTGATAAAGCATACATAATACAGTAATGATTACAAAAGAAATGGCATTATACATGAAAATGGAAAACTGCCAGCATATATTTAACATGCAAATTTTACACACAATACAGATAGCAGTTATAGAGCAATTCCATTTTTGAATTCATTCAGGCTCAATTGGGTACGAATATTGGACGAAAGATCTTCCATATTTTGCTGCTCTAACCTGGAATTTCTTTTGCCAGCACAATATTCGATGAGGAATGAGCAAGGTGTTTTGAGTCTGGCCTCTAGTACCTTTTGGTGCACTGAATGAGTAAAGGTAAAAACTGAAGAAATTATATACCGGAGCTATATGTTGAGACCGTGAAGACACGATAAGTATCTGATAATCCCACCTATTACTAAGTTTATTCCAACCAAGATCTCTTTCACATTATCTACGAGGTTCTGATGTCGCTGAAAGGAGAACACGAGCAAGCCTGTTTTGCAAGACTTGGAGTTTGGATGGTTAAACAATTTGAAATTTGACCAAACCGAACTACAATAGTCAAAATGAGGAAAACAGATCTTTTGCCAGCATATTGACAGTACTTACGAAGGAAGAAGTATTTAACTCTGCTAATTACACATGCGCTTTTGACACCTTAGTAAGATACATATTGCACATGTTCATTCCACGAAAGTTGTGGATCAGACAACACCTAAATATTTAAATTTAATAACCCTCTCAACAGACTTCTTATCAAAATAAGGAAATATTCTTAAAATTGTTAAAGAGTATAGACTGCCAAATACATGAGCTTATTTTTCTTAATATTTTAGGGTGAGTTTGTTGGATTTGAACCAACTAGCTATACTGCCAAAGTTTGTTCTTAGGTCAGTTTGTAGGAATTGGGTCATCTGCACTAATAAGAGAGTTGGTGTCACATCTTCATACATAATACACTTACAATTAACAGAATTAGGAAGAGAATTAACAAAATTATTGAATAGTAATGGACCAAAAATGGACCCCTATGGGATCCCAACATCAATGTTCATGAAATCAGAAAGGGTAGAATTAAATTACAGCTGTGATCTACCACTAAGATATGACTCAAACCATTTAAGTGCACACTTAGTGAGACCGTAAGATTTTAATTTCACCTTAAAAGAAGGCTGTTGTTAACATGTCAAATCCTTCTCGATCTAAAAATATCTGGTATTGGTACTGGTATTGGTTTTGCCTGTACCGGAGAACTATTTCCTTTCAACCATTGTTGATGATGATGAATTCAAATTTTCTTGTACTATTTTTGATAATTTTGAATTATAATAGATGTTTGAACCTGAATTAAATCCATTTCAGTTTGAAAATGTCTTTGATAATGCACGTGATGAATCTGATAACTTGTTTAGATTACATCCCTCTAATAATGTTTCCTATATATTCGACAATGATTTTTCCTATTCAGGACGATGACTTTTCCAATCTTGCATATTATCCCCGTAGCCTTAACAAAAATCTTGACGATATTCACTGTTTTATATCTGAACTTAATCATGTATTCACTGTAATTGCAATGTCTGAAACCTGGTACAACGAGGATGGTTTCCAATTTTAATTCCATTTCAAATTATACTTTAGTAAATACTCCCCGTGGTCGTAGAAAAAGTGGTGTTTCTGCAATTTACGTTGCAGGAATTCCGTTTCTTATCGTATACGTGACGATTTAAATCGATTACCGCACTTCTGTTACCGATCACCTGAATCGATTTCATTGAAATTTTTAACTCTGTTCATAAAAATATTATCGTTGTAACATTTTATCGTGCACCTCGTCTGATTCTCGATATTTCTTCATGATTTAGAAAACTGCATTTCTAAAATGATCCAATGAAAAAACCAACAATTTATATTTCAAAAAACAACAAAATAATATAAATAGAAAAAACATAAATTATAATTAACGAGTTTATTGCCATTTCATAATTACAATATGTATCCTTTGATTGACATGCTACTAGAATTACTCCTACAACAGTGTCTCTAATTGATAATATATTTACAATGTTCTCACCCACTCTATACGTTCAGGTGTTTTTGTTGTAGGTCTTACCGATCATTTTCCTATTTTTCAAATACCAAATCTTCACCTATCAGACATCACCAATCTCGTCCAATCCTACGACCCTCACTTCTTGAACATGACAGAATCGTACTTTTCATAATCATTTGAAACGTGTTAACTGGAAATTTGTTACATATTTAAACTCAACCCAGCTGCCTTGACGCAGTCATTCGAAAATTTACCGAGATATAATATTTTAATTTTCCCATTAAAGTCATCTGCCTCTATTAGATCTAACAATCCACGCAAAATTCCTCGCAAACCATGGATCTCTAAAGTGTAGTAATTCTATTCATCGTAAGAGAAATTACATAGAAAATAATGTAAGTCATCCTACCGAGCCAAATAAAGAAATTACATAACTTATCGTAATAAACTGACTACTACAATTAGAGAGCCTCCAAAAAGTCATACTTTGTTGAGAAACTTAACAGTTGCAAATATGATGCTAAACAAACGTGGAGTATTCTTAATACCATTATATGACGTCAAAATAGTTTGTAATCTACCTTTCCATGTTTAAAATAACATACCTTTACCTCCGACCCTTGTAAATATTGCAAATCATTTTAATTCACTTTTGTTAACATTGTACCTAATTCTATCAAGTAGTTTACTTCCCCAAAATATTAATTTTCAGGAATATCTAAATACTTCGTTCTCCTGGAATTCCTTCTTGTTTTCCCCACTGATACTGAATTAAATCTTACTCTTTTTTAAATCTCTTAAATCTGGAACATTATGGCCATGATGACTTAAAACCAATATCATTAAATCTGTATCGGTTATTATCGCTCCCCCCTTAGTTTCACATTTTTAACTTATTTTATCTCCTGGTGTTGTTCCCTAATCATTTAGATTGCCAGGTGTTCCCATATATAAAAATGGCGCTCGGCAATGACTCCCTCTAACTATAGACATTTCAGTGCTTTCGACGTTTTAAACTAAAATTTTAGAGCTTATGTTCCACTAGATTATATAGTTTTATTTCTATAAGATTAAATTTGCTACACGATTCTCAATTTGGCGTCGTCCAAACCATTCTCATGCATGCATTCTCCAAGCCTATAATAAATATTGTAACTAATCTCGATAATAAAAATTAATACATTGTGTTTTCCTGTACTCTCGAGGCTTTCGACCCGAATTACCATACATTCTTTTGTCCAAGCTTACTCACTACGGTATTTCGCGGACATGCCCTCGAGTGGTTCAGAATTATCTTACTGATAGATCACAATTTGTATCATAGATCTTACAATCTACTCATCTAAACACTTCCTGGAGTTCCACAAGGCTCTATTTTGGGACTCTATTGTTTATTCTCTATTTAAATGATTTATGTTTTCCTCTAAATTTTTCTTCCTTTTTGTTTACGCTGATGACACCATTTACTTGCCTCACATAGAAATTTAACCCAACTCCAATACAAATCTTGAACTTGCTAAAATTTCTACCCTGGCTTAAAGCAATAAATTTCTCTAAATATTAATAAGTCGACCTTTACTGTTATTTAAAAATAGAACATTACAAAGTTTCCCATCAAAACATTGTGAAATTTATATTTGATAACATTCACTTCTAAAAGTCTCACATACTAAATTTTCCTGGGGGGGGGGGGGGGGGGGGGGGGGGGGCATAATACTCGACGATTCTTGACTTGGAATGGGGGAAAATGGGGAGGGGGGGTGGGTTGGACCACAATACTTATATTACGAATATAGTTCATCTACACTCCTCAGGAATTCTTTTTAGACGTAAACATACACTGCCATCTACTATACATTGTTTTCCCTTTACTCTAGTCTTGTACTGCCCACATTCAATATTGACTTTATTTTGGGCAGATAATAATAACTGTACTTTACAATCAATTCATATTAAACCAAAGAAAATAGTTCGTCCCTGTGCACCACTCCTCACTATTTTGTCCCATCGTACCCTTTATTTGCCCAATTAAAACTCTCACTGTTTTACGACATTCATAAGCATCAGAGGGCACTCTTTATTTATAAGTATAATAATGATTTGTTTACCTAATATGTTTTTCTTTATTTTGTAAAGTCCAATGTTTATTCTTCAGCGGGACAGGTCTTTCATTTGTATAGACCTTCATAATTTTGTTACCGATCTCGCAAGGCATACAATTAGAAGACAGGGCCCTTTGAATGAATGAAATTGATGCTGAGATTCGTAACTGTACTTCCCAGAGTTTTATAACAAAGTTAAGGCACATCTTTTATCACGCTACCATTGAATGTTCCTTCACTTAAAGCCACATCCAGATCTTTGAATATGCTGAAGTAGACCATCACTTTATAATTCCATGTATCCTCGTTGATTATTTATTCTATTTTATTATTATTATTATATTATTTGGTTTAATATGGTTGCCAATTGGATGTTTGCTTTACTTACTGACCCTCATCAATCTTCATAGATCTTGTAACCTTAATGCCTGTACTGGCTCATTGATCCTTTATGTATATTAGTCTACTATCATTTATGTATACTTAGTACTGTAATATTATCATGTGTTGTTCATTCTTCTCATTTGGTACTTATCCCAGTATATTTATTTAAATTTATCTCTATAACTGACTTTGGCCAACATACTGTCTGTCTCCCTGTCTTGTCCGGTCTTGTCTTGCACCATGTCTTTGGGTCTTTTTCGTTGTCATTACGTCTTTGCACTTATTATTCAGTACTTTTTTATAGAGGTGGCAATATATTTTCGAGCCCTGCTCTGATTTGGTCAGCCTATCATTGATCAATTTATGTATGTATTTTTTCATCGTTTATTGTGAATAAACTGATACTGAGATAACCCAGTACTTTACCATTATTCACGTTACTAAGAATATAGTCAGCAACATCTAAAAGAGCAGTATTAAGTACTATGATTGGTTCTGAAACCGACTGGCATGGATTCAATATGTTTTGGCAAGTAAGATCGTCCTACAGCTGATAATGTACAGCACGTTCTAAGATCTTAGATAAAAGGGGGGAGAACAGATATAGGACGGTATTGCTAACTCACTTTGTCACCATCCTTGAATTAGGTGTAACCTTTAGCGTCTTCCAATCAGAGGGAAGACTGGGAAGTGAACAGTGGAAAGGTTCAATATTATGCAAGGGGTGACAAATGATTGGTGCCGCTATACCCCGCTAAGAAGCCTTAGTACCAAATATTGTCTGTGCCAGTGAGATTTATTATTAGAAAACTACAAATCTGGTAAAACAAAATCAGGGTGTAATATCAACTTAAAATTTTCAAATCCTTGTACTTAAAGGTACATGGCTACTAGTACTTGTATCACAATTTACAGCATCCTTAAATTTAATAGCAAGATTGTTTCCTATAGTGGTGAAGTAACTATTAAAATGATTAGCAGCTCTTTATCACTAGAAGTGAAACCATTTGCTGTGTGTCAGTACTTGCAATGATTGTTTTGCTGGGTAATTTATTTTCTTAATTGTACTCATAATTTCTTAAATGCTTAATATTATCATTAATAGCATAGTACAGTATTTTTTCTTCAAAGTCCTGTTTAGTTTATTCACTTGATTTCTTAATGCCCTAGCCTTATCCATTCATTGCTGTTTATTCGTTTTTTTATAAGCCTTAGAAAAGTAATAGTCCTTTCAATGAAAGTTTAATAATATATTTACTAGTGAGCCAGTCATTAAGTTCTGAGCCCTTGACCCTTTTCTCCCTAACTGGGCAATGTAAATCGCATGCATTATCAAACATTTCCTTGAAAGATATGCAGGCATTTCAACATTACTAACAGTATTTTTTACTTACCCCAACTTGTTTCTTTATAGTATCAATAAAATTATTGCCTTAAGTTCTGAAAACATCTATACTTTATTTTCTTAGGTGGCACTTTAACTTTCTTATTTTACGAACTCACATAAATCAAAATTGTGCATCAGAAATTCCTAAATTATGAACCCCAGAAGAAGAGATTTTACCTGGCTTTGAGACAAACGCTAAATCTATAATAGTCTTTGTTGTCTCATTATCCCTTGAAAAGTCATTAAATAAGTTGATCATATTACTGTTGGATGAAATGGTTAATTTTATTTTGAGTTTGGTTTTTTACTTATATCCAAATTAAACGTCACCAAGAACTATGACATCATCATACATAGTGGTACAGTTTTGAAAGATAGAATCTAATTTGTCAATGTAATCAATCTAGAGTTGGGGGTCTAGATACAGTGCAAAGGAGGAATAGCTTTGTGTGTGGCAAATTTAGTTCTATCCAGAGTGCCTCAACTGGTGTTATGTAAATCAGAGTTTATCTTTAAAATCAATGCCATATCTTAAATACATAAAATACCACCATGCTCCATGTCCTGTCCTTCACTCCTACATAGATTTTAACCATCAATTGCTACATCACTGTCATTATACCATCATCTAACCAAGCTCAGTTATACTAAACATCTTCGTATTATCTGAAGTAAATTCAAATGACGACTTTATTACGTAAGCTACGGAACATTAAGATGGCCTATTTTAAAACCTTTACTCATTGCCCAATTGAAATCAATAAAGTTTCCCTAAAGGGAGTTCATCTTAGACATGCTATAAAAGCAATTTATTACAAAACCAGTTTTTATTACTACAATTTGGGTCTCATCAATACATTTTACCAGAAAATCCAGTGTACAATTACTACATTTAATAGCAATGCCAGATTGTTCAATTTTCTTGGTACAGCTGCCACATACAATGCTCTAATTGAGGTTTTGTAGGTTACCTCAATGGATTTGGATCTAGAAGTTTGCCACTTAGTATTGTGGTTTAAATTTTTATGGTTACTCAAATACACTACCATCAAATAACATACATTATGATTTGGATTATTCATGCTATTGAGATTATTGATCATGAGAATATTTGCCTGATTTAGTTATTTTTTGGTTTACAGCAAAGTAATCCCTGAAACCTGAAAGCTCACTTTCAGGGTTTGCATGTCACAAAGTTTATTTCGACAGTTCTGAAGTTGCTTACTACCTGGAAAATCCATCGAGGAACCTGACGGATTGCTGAAATAAAGTTCTCTGCAAGTAATTTGTGCCAGACCTTGTTAGATGTAGACCATCCCATGAAAGGTGAAATGAAGTCTCAATGGAACTGTTATCAATATACGTCCATTTTGCAAGTTAACAAAGTTCCCTAGTCTTTGCATTGTATGCTCTTTATCCATGCAGCGTGGTCCTGGGTTGGTTTGAGCAGTTAAGGATGAAATCATTATGTGTGTAGCTGGTGCAGTACTAGTTAAAGACTGTAGCAAGAGTCTCAAGTAAAATCATACATTCATTGTCATTGTCTGGCGTATATTATTAGTTCCACATGTATAATACAGCAGTTGGAGTTCTTCTTCATTAACACTGGTGTCAATATTTAACCCAGAGTTCGAGCTTGCTTTCCTGTAATGCAGCGATTCAGAACTTTGAATGTTTGACATACGCGCCCTACCAAGCTTGGATGGAGTCGCCTATAACTAATACAGTCCGATTTAGTTTCCTGGTTGGGTTGTTTGGACTTGGATACATGCACTGCAGGAGAGAGGCTTGGGCGAGGTTTAGGAATTGGGTTTGTCCCTGTATGATTTGGTCTGTGTTTAGGAATATGCCCTGCTGTGGATGATTTGGACCGTGCTTAGGGACTGCTTTGATGATTGCCCGGCTCAGGGGTTGAATTTGAAGTGTCTGTAGGGCATGATTGTTGGTTCTTCCACATCCAGTACTCTGTACATGTTGCTTGTTGGTATTGCAGGGATATAAACTTCAACAGAGCCATAATAAATCATCAGTGGTGTGATGATTGTGTGTAAGGAATCAAGGGTAGGATTGCATGACTGTGTACCAGAGGCAATGGTAACGGTCAAGGCTGATTGGGTTTCAGAAGAATCCCTAGATGGTAAGTCTGGTTTGTTGGTAGAGGCATCCTGGTATAGCACAGAGGGTAGTTTGTGTGCAGCCTCTTGAAGAAATACAGATGGAGTTTTGTGTGCAGCATTTTGATGAACAAGAATGGGGTCTGTGTATCAGTTGATATAGATTGAAGTGATTGATCCCTTGGTGTTGATGTGAAGAACAGATCAAAATCACAATGATAAGATCATCAAAGGTTGGAGTTGAAGGTGCAGTGGCTCTGAATTTGGAACTTGGCTAGTCTGTTGACCAATCTTTTTTAAGATGGTGTCTTTCCACACTTTGTGACCATTTCACTCTACAATACAGTGTGTGTTGTTTAATAGTAAGTGATGGTTCATTTTTAGAGGTGCCATCTTTGCTGCTTACCGTTCCTCTGTATTCAATTCCATTTTGTAGACCCATATTCTCGGGCTTCCATACCTTCTTTCAAGTTCACATGTACTCCATGGAAGATATCTGGTTACAGCTAGAGATGTTGATTGTTTTTCTCACGTTGAATTTTCCATGGAGAATTGCCATATTTTTCATTGTTAGTGAAACCAGAGAAAGCCTGGTTCTCTATGCTTTGAGCGTACGTCCAAGTCACGTATAGGCCTATTGTAAGTTCAGGCTTCCATTGTACGTATGCATGGCACTAAGCAGGATGTGCAGTCAAAAAGCAATCACACCCAATGGTAACGAGATACATAAAGTAACAGTGATAAATTCATGAAGGGACACAGAAGATCATTTGAAAATGCATAAATTATGATGAAAAATATGAGTCCATAGAGCTGGAAACTTGTATCAGTAGATTCCTGGTGAATGAGTTGAACATTACAGTAAAATTTCACTGGCTTAATGAGATAAAAACCAAGTTTTTGATGAATTGATCAGAGCATACTCAGCGTGTGTGTGCATCAGGTGTGAGAGGTATTAGTCTGGCTTAAATCCTAGTCCAGGACTAAGTCGTCTAGAAAGACCTTTAATTTTAAATAACAGAATATGAAGAGAAACAATTTGAAAATAGGTAAGTTCTCGCTTTGAGTGTAACATCTCATAAATCTTGATTGCATGAACATTAAATCATATTAGCTTGAATTCAAATCGAAATATGATTGAAATGAGGATTAATTTTAAGGATTATATTTTCAATCCTGAAATTTAGAGTGCACTCCGAAAGACCCCTTCAGTGGCGAAAGGAGGAAAGGGACCAGTGCTGTGATGAGGCCAATAGGGGAAAGTTTGGTGAAAAACTGAAAAATCGTTGCGGATCACGCCGTTTTTGGGGGTGGCCTCCCGATCGGGTATGAAATTTTCCCCTTGCACCGGCTCTGACTTCCCCGGGCCGTGACCCCCCCCCCACACACCACACATGTCCGGTGCCGTCTTTAAGGGCTTAATCATACAGGGATCTGCCATCCTTTACAGAACAGTCCAAGAATAGTAGTAAAAAAGACCAATATTACAATTCATACCGCAATTCGTCGATGAGTCCAAAGAAAACTACATTAATGCTTTCATGGTGTTCACGGTGTTCTTCATGAAACAGCAGACGAGACCAGCGTCACCTATGAAAATCTATAGGAGAGCTCTCCTCACAAATCTCCGAAACTCGAAGGCAGCTATTGGTTTTCTGATCTTTTTTTTCATTATTTTAAGAAGAAGGAAGAGATTCGACCAAAGCACCACTATATCATGAGATCGGCTACCTGCAAGACCAGCAAGGAGAGTGAGTGTCCAGATTTGCAATTCGAATGATATTGACCGAATAAATTGATATTACTATTGTGATCAGCACTCAATATAAAGAATAGCTCCACTCTTGGAACGGTTGCCACTCACAGGAGCATAAATGGTGGCCAAAATCAGGGTTAAATGGTTATCTAGACATAAGCTTGGCACAAGCTCTGTACGCCAATCGACTACTTTCGACTTTTTGTGATAATCTGAGTAATGAGTAAGATGTACTTTATTTTAATCTGGATACACCCATCTGAAACACTGAAAAATAATCCTCAGAGACCGCACAAAAATGTATTACGCATGCTTTTGTTTTTACGGGCTACCTATCCCAAAGGTGATGTGATTAGTGTCTTGTGTGAACTTTCAATGCTCACAAACATTCTGATTATATTTTTTTTCATTTTTTAAACAATGGACAAAGGACGCCCCCCCACAACCCTTCCCACCCACTCCCCCTCCCCCCCCTGAACACCCCCCTTGAGTGCCCTCCTCTTGCTTCTTCCCCTCCCCATCCACCCCCCCCCTTTCCCTTCCCACTTCACACTCTCCCTTCCACAATTTACCCCCAAATCAACCCTACCCCCCCCCTCCCTCCCCCTAGCTCAATCAGGTAAGCGCACGACTCCAGTGTATTGTGCTCATTCATACGTATAGGCGTGCGTATAGGCGTGCGTACGAGCCCTGTGAGATTCACTATCTTGTAATTTCCCTGGGAAAGAAATTAACCGCTTGGTTGTCGCGATTTACCCATGCGATATTGGGAAGCTGTCCCGGTATGACGACGGTTATCTCGATGTATGTTTGCTGATAGGGGAAGCGCTGATCCCCGATCTGCGCATCCCTTGAAAATGATGCTCAATGGTTTATGGTATGGTTGAGCCACAGTGATCAGCGACCATTGTGAACGACGCTTAGAGGCCAATAGCATAAGGCGTAATATAATCTCTGCATTATTATTATTATTTAACCTAAAGTCTCAAATATTTTATTTATTTATAATCAATCATTCATTTATTCATAAACAAACAAGCAAAAAAATGTACGAACAGGAAAACCCAGGACAGGTTAGCAAATCCCAAACACAGGCAGGGTATAGACAATACAAAAATTAGATATTTACAGAAAATATAAAAACTATTATAATCTGTAATGCATCCACTGATTTTTTAATAAATAAACGCCGTAATTCAACTTCGTTGCATTAAAGTGCAATGCATCTAAATATATTCAACAGAATATAACCTTGGTTACATTTTTTATGTTGAACATACAAGCCTTACTATCAATATCGAAAAATAGATTTGTTTGCAGTATGTCCAAACATTTGTAGCATTGTTTTTCTGAGATATTTAGTTATAAGAATGAAATAGCATTATTTTTTATTATAACCACCTAGCTGGGCCCAATATGTGAGTTTTGTGACTGTTATTTTCCATCATTTAAAAACAAAGATCCTACACTAAAAGATGAAGGAGGTACAGCTGGAAGCAAGCATGAAATTTGGGCCCCTTACAATAAACGGCACCTAAGAATAAAAACAATATTGACAAACAAGGCACAAAAGACATGCAAGCAAAAAAGATCCAATAGGGCTAATATCCATTTGGTTCTAATATTCAGGTGTCTCATATTCATTTGGTCTAATACTAGAGCAGGAGCAGAATATCATGGGTCCTTATTAGGGAGTGTTCATTGCCACGGGGACGCCCGACGGGACCGGACTACTCTAAGGTTGACCACCATTAGTAGTTAGTATCACCCTCTACATCAATGCAAGGTAGTTCAGTGGTGTCAAATTGTGGTGTCACTTTTTCATAGGGGCCAATTTAAGTTTACACAGGGGTCAAACTTTAAATTACTCCAATATGTTGAAATGTATGCCATATTGTCCGTCTAGTAAAGGATTCCAAAAGTATGTTTGTACCATCAGGATCATGGTTTAGAGTTTTGGGTTAAAAATGGATAAAAGTGCAAAGTGTAACAAAGTGCAAAAAGTGCATAGGCCGTATTCAACATCCTTAAATATTCTCTGCAATCTGTGATCAGTTCTGTTGCTAATTCGTTTATCATAAAGCACTATAGGCCATATTTTGCAGTTTAGTAAAAACAAAGTACTTTGCTCCCCCCCCCCTTTTTTTTATTTCCTTTGATTGAAAAAAAAACAAACTTTTTTTGAAAATCTAGGATTTGAGCCAAATTCTAGGGTCAATTAGGTACTCCCATAGAAATTTTGTTGGCCAATTTTAAAACAACCACATGGCCTATGATACTTTACACATGCAGAGAAAAGGATGACTTCAAATGTAAAGTAATGTATAGCATGAAAATCCATACAAGGAGTGGGTCGAGAAATGGTAAAATTTCTGAATATGTGGGGACGACATCAACATTTTCTCATCCACAGCCGATTGATCATTTGACCCTCTTAATGACTACAATGACTTTGTCCTAACCCTTTGTTACCCCTCACCAAAGAAAGCCAGTAACAGCAATCAATCATTCCTTGAGAGACTTGGACACGCCTATTCCATAGCATGCAGAATCAACACACTTGGTGTAACTCTGACATCCAGGGGGTTAAGTTTGTATTCCCCTTTTGGAAAAACACACTTTGCATTCATATGTAAAAAATACTCTGCAAGATAACTTGCCGGGCGTCATCGCCCTTGCAAGAAGGCAGTCGAACAACCTCATATGAGCTTGGTCCATGACCTTTGACATCACCCCCACATGAAGTAATCCCTAGTGAACTTAGCCCTAAGTCTGGTGTAAACTTTTGGAGCTCAGAAACCTAACCAAACTGAACACAACCCACACACACATACACATCCTACACTACGGACTTGTGCGCTTATCGCAATATCCCTAAGGCTTTTCAAGCAAGGCAGGGCGGCGCCAGGGTGTGGCCCGGGCGGCCCCCCCCTGAATGTTTAAAATTTTAGAAAAACGGGTTTATTGCACAAAAATAGGGGTTTTTTAACCGCAAGGAAGTTCATTGTGATACTGTTTCGCCCCTCTTGATTTTTTACCCTGGCCCGCCCCTGAAGCAAGGGATAAAAAAAGGATTTTTCATTTCATTTCAAACTTTATTTGAACACAGTAAAATCAGAATTCACCATAAAGACAATTTGTTCTTCCACTGATAGTAATATACAAATCGATATATTTTATTTCTTTTAAAATGTAATATACAAATCAATATAATTTTATTTCCTTTGAATGAACTACTTCAATGTATCTAGTTATATGACCTGGAATGACCTCAAATAGATATTACTAGTGTGGCTCACTACAAAGCTTATGCATAACTACCCAAGTTACATGGAACTACCGCTATTAATTGCAAGAAGTGCTCATTTTATCTGATTTGTAATGCCTCAACAGACCTAAGTTATGTGACTTCTAATGACCTATAATGAGATTTGAACTTATCAACAGTACATCAAAAAATAGCCCTCACAAACTAATATACCTCGAGCTGAATCAATGCTGTCCCTGTTTAAGAACCGACAAACTTGTATTTTTCACACGGTACTGCATCATAACATTTATTCCAATTATTTTGAACATTGTGTATTTCAGGTATGAAATCATTGTTTTGTAATTTTTTTAGGGCTACCCTGCCTAGAGAAAGATTATATAAACAAATCAAAAAAAACCAAAACAAAATGGTACCACTGCCTGGTGTCTGTGTCCCACTTTCCTTATCCAGGTTCCTACTATCATGGGCGTCAATGCGGGTGGGGACGAGGGGGACATGTCCCCCGCCCCCCCACACAGTTTGGGGTGGGGGACACAATATCAAACGTCCCCCATGATTTGTACTAAGCTACTCCTACCGCCCCAATTACCAATGGAGGATACCGGGGCCTGTTGGATCTTCCCCCCTTTCGTCGTAAAAAATCATGTGCTAATGACATTCCTTACTGTACCTAGAGAAATAACAGACCTTTTTCCCACAATGGAATTTTAATGATTCAATTAACAAATTTAGAAGGTTCACACCGTACATTTGAGTCTCATCGGTTCCTGTACAAAATGGGCTACATGAAAACGTCATTTTCTCCTCAATGGACACATCTCAGACCTTAAAGCTAACATTCGCTTGAAGATCATCATATCTCCTACCTGCTCATCATGAAATTAGGGTACTTATCCCCAAATTTTCGACTACTGAACCGAGAAGATTAGCATGCACCGTGGACCCTGAGTCAGAGCACTTTGTCAGTCAGTGTTCCCTTTAAGAATATGTTAAAATTGGTTGTTGGATCAAATAACATATCAAGGTCAACCTCTTTGATATTCCGACAGATTTATACTTCATAATGATAGCTACCATGATTTTCAACCAGATCTTCGCCATTTCTCAGAGTTTTTAGGGTACCTTAGGCTAGAGCTCCGCAAAAAAGCACCTCATTTGCAGCAGGGGCCTGGCCTTACCTCTGTTTCTACTGTTATTTACTGGTGTGAATCCAGCAAATAAACATGTTATCGTAGGTTTACAATATTCTTAAATATGTTGTGCAAACACTTCCGACTTATTACCTTTTACACATTGTTTGTTCTTGTTTACATGAATGTTTGAATGTTTTCTTCAATATTGGGAGTGGAGTAGTTTGCTTTCATGTATAAATTCATTCAGGAATTGAACTAGCTTGACCAACGTCTTTAATATTCCATTTTACTCAACTTAAAATTAGGTTTTGAAAAATACTGTGAATATACCACACAAAAAAGAAAATTAGATTCGCCGTATGTTTTTTTTTATGTATATATCCGTAGTAACTTCATGAACTTTGAGTCTATCGCACTAGCATTGATTTGTTTCAATGCTTGCGGTATTATTTACTTTTTTAGTCTATTTGTATGATGTGAAATGTAAAGATGATCCTTAGTAAGATAAGATCGTCGACTTTTGTTCGTCTTTCAATGATTGAATATTAATATCAAGTTGTGGCAAGTCCTGGACACGGTGCGCGAATGGGAATTGCCGCAATTCGTTTTCTAAACGCTGATTCTCTTAGAGGTGCTTAAATCCTTAAATTTCATAAATTCTGACAAGAAAATACAAAATTACAGACCTGTATCTGGAATATAATACAACTTGTCATCCTCCACGCTTTTTCAGAAAATTGCCCGACATAGGTGTTTAATCTTTGTCTATTTACATTGCTACACGCCCGACTTGGTATGAATCTAATCGGCACATATATAATAACATATCTACAAAAGCAATGGTTTTTCATGGCCCTTGCGTATCCTTGGCGAAAAAAATCCAGATTATACCGACAAATTTACACAACTGAACAGCAATCATGGAAGCTACCATATTTATTCCTGTGGTATATTTACAACGACGTAGCAATCCGAAACAGAAGGTCAGCGATAATAATACCACGGGACTTCAGCCGTTTGCCACAAGCCCTCATCCTTGTGAACTTCGTTGAGCACACAGGATAGGAGCGAAGTTTCGTTAACATGTTATTGCAACAACAAAAAAAATACTTTTTAAAACCTCAGTGATTTGAGAAAATGTAAAGGGGTGTTTTTACATATCATTTGTGATTAACAAAGGTTTTAGTTGGCCTAAACACTAACGATTCATGAAAACGTGACCTTTCAAAAGGGGTCGCGTAATGGAAATCCCGTAATATTTATAGTTTTTCGCAGTCGCATGTAACCATTGATCTCTATACAATTGATTTGCCTCCACAACCGTAATTGTATAGTAGATGAATGGAGCCGGGCGGGCATCTCGGTCTACCGAACCAATACCATTCCAGAGACACCTGTTTAACAGAATTTGGATCCCGGGTGCACGTTTTAGAGACATGCCATCCCATACACGCAAATACAATGAGCTCACTGAATTGGCTTGATTCTGTAGTCTGTTATGTCGCTTATTCACATTTCAATGGGAACAAATTTTGTATAAATGACCGGTGTGAAAGCAACTATAGTCAGGCGGGGAGCCATAGTCCTGGCTCCATAGATAATAACGGAATAAAGCGTGAAACTAATGTTGCGTGAAGAGTCAAATAAATTGAGTGCCCTATTCCTTACCGTTGTAGCCGGACTGTGAGTACGCCGGACTATAATTACTTCTACACCGGCTCTTAACCACCTGCTTGGGCTCTTTTGGATGACCAATATGGCTGGCAGTGCCTCAATTCAAAGCCCAGGTTTCCAATCCATTGTATAGAAATCAGTGTTCGAAACCCACTAATGCACGGTTCAGCAATCTACGTAATTTTCAATGTACCGAGTAGCACTTCTTTGTATGATGAAGAGTTTCCTAATTTCATTTTAAAAACTATATTTCTCAAGAATCCCACACTCATTTTACAAAAATTAGGCACAAATGTATGCCATTTTTGATAAATTTATATATTTTAAAGGAAAACGTTAAAGATGTGTTTTTAATTTCAATGTTAAATGTAAACGCGATAGTCTTTCATACAGGTCAGAACTTGACTAACCACCGATCATCTTTCAATTGGTGTGAAAGACTAAACATGGCTTGTGGCAAAACGATAGCGTAAAAAATAAACATGGCGGCTTCGTTAAATCGTCTACTGCTTCGAAAGTTAAGCATGAAAATGGTGTTTTCTTCGCAAGGACTACTCCAATGACCATGAAAACCATCTTGTACGTCATATTTAGGGATATTTCATTATATATGTGCCGATAGATTCATACCAATAAATCCCTTTAATGCTGATTTTTTCTATATTTGTAGATTTCAACATGCCTTTGCCAAACCTTTTCATATGGATTCCGTGTCTCCTTTTAGACCCTAGGAGCTCCTAAGTGGTCAACATCTCTATTTAAGAATTTACAGCTGTGTTGGTATATTTTCTATTTTCTATGCTGAAAAATGAAGGAATTTGGTGAAGAAATGAGGCAGATATTATATATTTTGAAGGCTGATCCATTTTACCCCATTGTCACAATTAAGCTGGTTTTTTTCAGTTACTTCATTTTGTGACAAATCTTTCTGACCTTTTGCTTCACAAAAGTAAATTGCAAATCAGATTCAATGAATTCGATGATAATCAGTACATGAATTAGGTCTTTTAAACATAACATTCAAAGAGTCAATTATCACCTGGACCAGATAGTGAAAACAAGATATCTTTTAGTCAATAACTTTATTCTCTAAATACCGGGTGTCTCAAAAAAAAGGAAACCCTCAAAGCGCCCTCTGTTTCGCGAAAAGAAAAGAGTAAGCCATACAAATTAATACACATTTGAAAAGTGCATTTCATTAGGTTTCCGACACCGAAAAAATCTTTCCAAAAGGACACATATTGACCGAGTTATGGCCGATTGAAAATTTGTACCACTTTTTCATTTTATCCACGGATTGTTACTGTCTGAGCTGTCTTTAGATAATACACCTTTTCCCGGCACATTCCTTCGTTTATGGTTTCTTTTGTTTTTGCGACAAAGATCAGTTCTGATATTGAAAAGGTTAGTTTAAATTATTAGAAATTCCAAAATCTTGATCATCTTCTTCTGTGCTGCTCTGCCTCCCCCCCCCCCCCCATTTGGCTGCCTCTAAGACCATGAAAGACGGATGCATGCTTGCGCTCTCTTTTCCATTTCAATAATTGACTTCTAATCATTCTTGTCCGTCGAATGCTTGCAAAGGCAGCGGTTATTCTATTGCGAAGTTCTGACAAGTTTGGTGGTGGTTCCTGTACATACACTTCACTCTTTAATGTTTCCCCTAGGGCAAAGTCGAGCGGAGTCAAATCGGGGGAATCTTCGCAACAGAATTACCGCTGCCTTTGCAAGCATCCGACGGACAAGAATGATTAGAAGTCGATTATTGAAATGGAAAAGAGAATGCAAGCCTGCATCCGTCTCAGGAGCTGCCACTTCCCAAGTGGGGGGGGGGGGGGAGCAGCACAGTAAACAAGAATGAGGCAAAATATTGGCATTTCTAATAATTGAAACCAAACTTTTCAATATCAGAAGTGACCTTTGTCGCAAAAACAAAAGAAACCATAAACAAAAGAATGAGCTTGGAGAATGTGTATTGTTTAAAGACTACTGAAACAGTAACAATCCGTGGATAAAATGAAAAAGTGGTCCAAATTTTCAATCGGCTATAACTTGGTCAATATGTGACCTTTTGGAAAGATTTTTTTCGGTGTCGGAAACCTAATGAAATCCACTTTCGAGACGTGTATTAATTTAAATGGTTTACTCTTTTTTTTCGTGAAATAGAGTGCGCTTTGAGGGTTTCCTTTTTTTGAGACACCCGGTAGAACTATTTTAACTTGTCCATTGCCATAAGCTGGAATAACTTTGAAGACAATTCTTGTGAACTTTATTGAAATCTAAGACAACAGACATAATTATACTTTCTTTGCCAAACTCAAGAAGCACAGGTTTTTAACGTTTTGAAACTTGACCTTGTGGACAAGGCAAGGCAAGAGCAATATTAAAGTGCCTTTAGAACAGTGTTAGTTAATTTTGTGCAATATTTTTATGGAAAGAACTCTCATCCAAAATCTGTTTGAAATCTGTTCAAACCTGCTATTGATCCATGCGAGTTTTCTCTGATCCATATCATTTTGTACAATATTCTGTGCAAAAAATTGTTGAAGTAAAATTATAGGCTTTATATTGTTCTTATTTTGAGGAGAATTGCTTGTTATTAAACATACCAGTGTCTCAAAACACACTTTTAAGAAGAATATCATTGACCCATATGAGTGGTTTACTGTGTGTACTCCATTGGAGTGGGAGAAAAATGGGAAGGTATACAAAACTGTTCATATCTGGCACTGTTACAAATAAACCTGTAAAAAAACAAGCATTTGACTGGCAGCTGGGACTCACTACCTCAGAACGTAAATAACTGGAGCCGTAAAAATACGAAACCATTGCAGAGAACGAAAATAACGGCGTACAATCTCAGTTTCAACGTTATTGTTGGTTTTTTACTTGTTTAAACAATATTAAGAAAACGTTATTACAATCCTCTGACCAAATTTTCATGTTGTAGCTATGGCATCATACAAACGTTGTATTACGTTACCACGTTGTTGTAAAAAAGTTATATTTCAGGCAAACAATTTGAGAAAAAAAGGCAATAAACAATGGGAAAACATGAAGAAATAAATATTTAAAGTTTATACACTTTGTTTTATTTGGTAATATACACATTCTAATGTCACCAATTACTTAATCATCATATGAATAAACTTAATACATGTACTTACATAGATTCGAACCAAGGCCTTAAGATTACAAGTCCTAACCTTATCCACTACACTACATGACTTTAGTGATAGCAGATGATAAAATTAAATGTGTGTGTTTGTACTACTTTTTTCAAATTAAACTAATATAATACAAAAAGGAGGAAAAGAGTTTTTTAACTATTTTTAAAAATGATAGGGAAAATAAGATTTTGCAAAACGGCAGGGGCATTTTTTAATGACGTACTTACAACGTTATTTAAACACATTTTATAGGTAAAACGAATTTCATAGTTCGTATTCTTACATTAAAACAAGTAAATTACAAAAGAGCGTAATTACGGAAAATATGATAACGGTCAGCGTATAAATACTACCTTATTCAAAATGTGTAGTATAATTTTTAGCCACTGTTTATTTACACTTTTAGCTTTTTCTGCTTCCAAATTTTAATTTTATGTTAGGTATAGGTACTAAAGCGTGAAGATTATTGAATAATTGGGGTTTTACCGTGAATTTAAAAGGTAAAGTCTGGTAAAATTAGGAACATTTTCGACAGTGTGTTCTTTTTTCCAGTTATATATATGTCAGAATATGTATTGTAAAAAATGAGTATTACGATTATGTCAGAAAAATTACTGTTCAATAGGGATATAAATTGCCCGTAAGAGATTTAAATTTTAATGACAGGTTTATACAAAACACTTAAATGATAATGATAAATGATAAATGGCATTTATAGCGTCTTAGCAAATAAATGATCAAAGCGGCTTAGAAGATGGCCATTTTCCTCAGCGTTAAAAAGCTTGAAAGCGTTTACACATCGTAACATCTTCAAATGTCAATCGATCGAACGGCGATTTTAAGACCGTTGATTATATCTAGAAGCATTATAAAGTTGCACATTTCAAATGTTTCACAAATTGCACAAGAAAATATGTTTGAAGTTAATATTAACTCTTCATGAACACTTTTTATGTGATTAATTCAAACAAAACCTAACCCATCACTAAATTTTGTTGACCGTTGATCATACCTAGAAGAATTATAAAGTGAACCACTTGTAATATTTTTAATTGTTTCTATCAAATTTGCATAAGTAAATGTGTTTTGTAAACTAAACATTGGAGGGGTTTCGCTTATTTCGGGCTTCGCGCAGACGGGGGACAACCCCCCCGTACCCACCCCGCGCAGCTTGATATGCATGAACTCTCCGCGAACAATTGTAATTATTTCAAAACAAAACCTTACCCATCAGCTATATTTTTCTTTTTAATACCGTTTATCATACCTGTAAGCATTATAAGGTGAAACACTCACAAATTTCAAATCGTGTCTATTAATTTGTAATTATTTCTATAAATATTTGCATGAACAATGTGTTTTCGAAAGCGATCATTGCAGGAGTTCCGGGTACATGGTTTCTTTTGAAAGGTAAACATTTTTGTAAAAGGTAAACATTTTTTCAAATCACAAACAATGTAAAAATATCGGGCTCGCTGCGCTCGCCGGGTATACCAGATTTGTTTGGGGGGGGGGGGGGGGGGGGGGGGCTGGTAGCGAGACACATTACAATAACACAATATACATACATACATACAAACGGCATTGATATAGCGGCTTCTCAAAACAAGGTCAAAGCGATATACAAAATAGAGAGTAATGGACTATTAGCCTAAAACCCATAGAATACAAATCAGGTATTGTAAAGTATGGGAACCATGAGGATACAGTACTTACATCAAACTATAAAAATAAAAAAGAAACAGCCTGCACATTAAATATCATGTGGAGGCAATATAACAAAAAACTAATTTAAGCCACACAATCAACTCTTAGGAAGGAAATAGATGTGATACCATATATGTCCCCCACGATTGTAGTAGCGATTGACGCCACTGCTACTAGTCAGGTATAAAAACAACAAACACTTGTGGTGTGTCCGTTGCGTGATTGTGCTACTCAGAGTGACAGCCTTGATCGAATTGCTTGTGGTTTTAATTTCTTCCATGTAACAAAACTCCTATAAAATTTTTTGCACATGCAGAAAAAAGTCTGACAGACTGGACAAGGCGCTCTGCCTGAGTCGAACTTATTGAAATCGCTAGGGAAAACATGGACATAGGCCAGGTGAAATTGGAGACTCAAATTAGGGGTTTAATAGAGTGAATTCTTGCAATCTTTTAGTTTTAGGGAGGAGGACTACTCCACTCCTTCCATATATGAGACATTATATCAGACGTGTGAACCAATGAATTGGAAGTTGGTAGAGGCCCTTGAAACAAGGCTAAGATAGACTTAAGATACCTCTAGCTTTATAAATATCATGGTTTCCAGTATCCCAATGCCATATTTGAGGGCATCTCTTTATCTCTCTAACACCACATTGATGTGTTAGGGGTTAGCCTAGGTCAAGAATTTGAACTAAGCATGGTATGACATTTGACCTTTGACTATGGACCTGTAAATACCATCACTTATTGGACAGTCACAAAGTGATTGCCTTGGCCCAATTAAAGGTGCTACAGAGATTTCCAGGTATTCATCTATTGGGTCTGTATATAGTGGAGTTCATATAAGACACCCAATAGTTTTCTACCTTGTATTTTACTACAGAAATGTCGTAAAGTGAAAACAAAAGGTGATTTGATGTGCTTATAATTCAATATAAAACATGGGGTGAATTTTGTATTTTGCTCCAATGAAATATAGAAATTTAATTGTTTGGGGTAACAAAGATCCGGAGCTCAATCCTCTCAGAGGAAGAAAAGATGTGAAGAAAAAGATTACTTCAGTGAAAAAAATCAGGGCTTTACTTTTTTTTTCATGTGAAATCTCTCATGCACCTTTAAAACTTGGATTTAATCAGGCGTTGCCACTTTATTTTTATTTCCTACAGTCCCTGTACATGATCATAGAAATCCCACCGCAGTACTTATATACATATGGACTGCATGTGGTAAGTGCCCTCTCACTGGAAGTCTCTGCGCATCACCTTTCCGCATTTTTTTGTGTGTTTTGTTTTTCTTTTGTTTCGACGGATAATATTCCATAACTTTCCTGGAACTGATGGGGCAATACATATTAAGGACGTATGAATGCATTTGCAGTCAAACAATGTGATACTATCGTCTGGCGGCATTGTTTTTGTTTCGGGAGGGCATTGTCTTGTGGTAAGAAAGGTTCAGTTGAAAATAAATCTTGGCACGATCAATCAATTAGTAGGTACAATCTCCAATATGATTACCACAGCTAAAATTACTTTGATTGGCATTATGATTGCACAGAACTATCCCTATTGGCGCGACAGTCGCCTCGCGCCGCTGACCGAAGCTTCGTCTTCCACACACACCTCCGGTGATCCTGGTTGAGGCGTCTTTGACAAGACTACTTTAAAGTTAGATCAAAGTTGAATAGATGCTAGGGGTACTCAATTTTGGCTTGCGTTCTATGTAGAGGCTTGGGTAGAACTAAAATGTTTGTGAAAGTTGGGTGTTCAAAACTGAATTTTGAACCAACTTTAAGATCCCAGGAACAGAATTTGGGTTCATCCTTCATGTAAGACTGCACGGAATTAGCCCAGCATGAAATCTATAAGAGGATCAAAGGATTACAAGGATTGCACAGCTTTATTCCATAAAAGAGTCTTTAGTCTAACTCATGAATATCTCAGAATTTGGGCCAAATTAGGGAATGAAGAGCTCAAAAATATAAATTTTTAGGTAAAGCTGGTGATTTTAGCAAAATGGGGGTCTTCAGAATTGCATGGAGCATACTTGAACTTGGGTCTAAATATTGGAGAAGAGCTTAACTGGGGGTCTTTACCCCCCCACACACACACCTGTACCACCATTTAAAAACATAGTTACCCCTCTTCCCCTTAAAAAATGCTCATTCCTTTTTTTGTGGCATTTATTCTATTATACATCAAACTACACATCAACAATATAAAGTCTCCATTTAAGCAAAGTTTTAAAAAAATGTTTATCATCCTGCTAATCCCAAGGGGAGGAAGATCATGATCTTTTAGTGCAAATTACACAAAATGATTTATGGTATATATATTTTATATTTCTGGGAAGTTGTTGATCTCAAATCATTCCTGAAACATAAACAAACCTCTCACAAGCATCTGAAGTCCTGGAACATCTTTAAAAATATATGCTTGAAAAAGTAAAGAATATATAATGATGCAGACTCCAAAAAAGAAAAGGAAACAGGCAGGGATGATATACATTTTTTTACTTGGCCTTGTAGTCCAAGAGCATTAGATCATTTAGGCTAAACTTGCCTGGAAATAGCTCATAACAAGCTGAATTTTTCAGGATAGGTCTAGGAATATGAGTAGAATAACATACTAAAAGTCCCCGAAAATCCTCCTGGAGCTCTCTCCAAAATTCAAGATGGCGGTCAAAATGGCCGCCATTTTCCAGTTTTATCATATCTTTGCAACCAGACAAGTTGGAAATACCAATAAAGTGTCTAAACATATGTTTTAAGGCACAAGGAATCTAATGAAGTCATTATTTTGAGAGTTCAAAACTTACAAGTACCCAAAACCAAGATGGCGTCCAAAATGGCCGCCATTTTCTATTTGTATCATAACTTCATATGCAGACAAATTAGAAATACAAATTAGTGTCTATAAAGCATATGCTTTAAGGCACAAAGAATCTAATATAAAAAGCATTTTCTAGAGTGCCCAAAACATACAATTACTGTGTAGCCAATCCATTGTATAGAGATCAGTGTGTACATTCATGATACATTTGCATATTAATTATCATCATTTATAATAAGTATATTTGTCACTGCCAATGTGCAATGGCTGCCAAAAGCTGAAGCTGAGCTGAGGGATTCCCTATAGCCAGGCTGCCACCAGATAAATAGGCATGAGCCCTTATGTGTTTTGGCCTTTCTAAATAATGATTTTATTAGATTCTCTGTACATTAAATCATATGTTTTAGACTCTTTATTTTTATTTCTGACATGCTTGGTTGCAAAGTTAGGATAAAAGATAGCAAATGGTGGACATTTTTGATGCCATCTTGGTTTTTGGTTACCAATTAATTAGATGAAGGAAGCAACCGGCAGACATCTACTTGGTCAACCGAACACAATAGCATTCCAGACACCTGTTTAACAGAAGTTTGTATCCTGGGTGGCCGTTGTTAGAGACATCCATCCCATACGCGCGAAAACAACGAGCTCGCTGATTGGCTTGATTTTGATTCTGTAATTCTGTTATGTCGCTTATTCCCATTCCATAGAAACAACAATTTTGTATATATTGCCGGCTCTTAACCACCTGCTTAGGCTTATTTTGGATTTAACATTATGAAGCCCAAGTTCCAATCCATTGTATATAGATGAGTTGACACTAACCTTTACCTATCATGCTTCATTTTCCATGGAGATTTGAACTACGAACACATTCCAGTCATTTGACATCGAAATAATGAGGAAGCTGCCGAATGGAATGGTTGTTTTCTAACCCCGCTTTCCACCAATTATCCACTCCCATCTGCAAGGTAATCTGAAGTTTTCTACTCCGCATACCGACCACTGTTTGAAAAACTAAAAAACAGCGGGCTGCCCACCGTCTAAAATTTATCTGGGCTAATGTCACCTCCTGCTGTCTTACCTTGGCAACAAGGCCCGATAATACAGTAAAATGGCTATACTATGCCTTCAGCCGTGACTCTTCGCCATTTTTTTTTTCACCCTTTGTGCTCACATTCTTACTTGGAGCATTGGCGGGGTGGTGCCTCTTTGCGTCTTGGTGCGTACACCTGGCACCTTAGGAAGCATAGAAAAAAGATCCCAATAGAGAACTTTAAGTGTCGATCCTTAAGCCTTTTTACCAGTACGCAGAATGCACCCAATAGCTGATGAGTGTGTCAACAATTAGGCCAGATCATTCGTACTCAACCCGTCAAGCCGGCAGAATAGATACAGACATGTTATTGTATCACAACTCTAGCTATGATAGTCAGACAAGCTGTCAGTTATTGTCATTGGTATACATACACTATAACTTGCCCTGTTTGGTGGTATCGGGTCCTACTATTTTAAATACAGTATGTACATATTGTCTTAGCAATCTTTTAACAGTCTTTCATATCTATGAAAATTGCAGCTTTGCCATTGGAGACTAAATTAATTAGTTTTCACAGAAGTTGGACGGCTTTGAATGCTGTGTCTTCTATCTGCCATCAGGTCAAGCGTAACTTTTGACATTTTTTAGTGCACAAAAACGTGAATATGACATTCATTTTACTTAAAGTCTGACTCATAGATTTCGAATAGTATTTTTTGTGTAATAAGGAAAAATAGTCAACTAGACCTAAAGATGTAACCTAAGATGCGCAATTCCGAAATTTGAGATGACTCCGATTTCGTTTTGATGCAGTATACATTTATATGTGTTAGTATACGTCCCATAGGATACTGTGTATAACAAAAATTTCCGGATCCGGAATTTTATAAAAAGTTGCTATTTTCTATATGAAGGAATTCGATTTAAGCTTCGCACTTTCACACACCGTGGTTAGTTTATGGACAAGCCTTATGTTCATGCAAAAAACTCGATTTTTGGAAAATGAGGCGCCCTCTCAGTAAATCTCTGAGTCGGCCTTTAATCCATGCAAAATCTACTGCTACGAATGGAAGTTATTGTATAATATGACACCTGAATTGTGCTATAGCTCAGTTTCTTCCTCTCTACTATGCTTGGGATCGTCCAACCGTTCCCTTCAAGATGGAAAACTGTAAAGGTCATTGCATCCTGAAGCCCAGAAACCAGCAAATGAGCCAAGAGTTACAGACGCTATCTCGCTATGCTAGAGACTGATCTCCGTAGGTATGATACGTCGAGGCAATCTACCCTGCACCCAAGCTGGATTTCAAAGACGCAGTTCTCTTGCCAACCTCCTCAGAAGGCTCGTAGGAACTGGTGGGTGTAATCTTTCGACAACTTACTACTTCAAACGGTTTTTGCTCTGCATACTCAACTGCTGATACACTTCCCATTCATGGAGTCTAGTGTACATTCACACCAGATTGATGTCGTTTTGAATGATGCAATGAGACTTGTTAGTCTTGCCTTTAGACGCCCTGTCAGAATATTCTTCAAATATGTCTGGCATAGCTCCTGCCAGCCTTAGGATTACTTTCAGCCCTTCAAGCTTGCCAAGAAGTATGATGAACCTGTAGGCCTACTCCCCCACCTCACTTTGCTACCCAATCTATGGCACTGCAGTAGCAGTAATCCCAGGAGGGCAGAGGGAAAAGACAACAATAAGTACGGCAGGAGTCATTTGAGGTATCCCTATCGATTATCCTGGATCCCATGAAAGATGGTCTGAGCAATGTCATCCTCTACCTTGAACCTAAACTTTGGGGACAGCCCGCTGCAGTCCAAGGGCTGTGCCTTGATCGGTAAGCCATGGTCGACCTCAACAGACTTAGAACTGGCATTGGCCGTCAAAGGCACTTCCTTCACAAGGCCGTGGAACTTTCACCAAACTGCAATTGTGAAGAGCCACAAACCATTGCTACGATCTAATATACTTCGAGGTCTACCAGTCCCCAAGAGGAATCCCATGCCTGATAAACCTGGACAATGAAACTATCAGCTGGTCAAAGACGGATTTTCGACTTACACGAATGAACGAGCTAAAATTTTACACACATATCATAAGCAGACTGTTCTAATAAATGTGAGTAATATAGATCCCAAGAGACTTTGCGGGATAGCTTTAATTAACAATAGAGAAAAAATATATGCAAAAAATGACAAAAAAGAAGCTATCCTAAATCACTTGATGAAAACCGCCACATCGCATACAAATGGGCAATCAGTCGCAGTTTCCATATTATCTCATGTTTTAAGAATGAATGGGAGCACTATGGCCTCCAAACTAAAAGGGTATGCCACCATGTGCAACCATTAGAAAACAGACATCTCATTCACACTATACCTTTGATCCAACGACGGTATCATGATTGTAGCAACATGACTGTAGTTTTGCACGAAACTTCGATTCTTTTACACCTCAATGGGGTTGGCAGTTCAATGCTGTGGTCAACTTGATTGCCACATCACTGCACCGACGTTGTTAGATGTCATGAGGAGATTGTGCCAACGTAAGTGGACATTAGTGTTGAAGATGCTGAACCAGATGATGGTTGAAGACTATGTAACCGAAAACTCTTCTATCCATTGCGTCATAATACGGTAACAAGGTTTTATCTTGGTTCTGGCTACTTAATCATGCTTCCATCAGAGATTCTTTGCATCTTAAAACATAATGTTTAGGCACTTAATTTTGTACCTCTACTTACTGGCTTCTGAAGTATTAAACAATGGAGAAAATGGCGGCCATTTTGGACGCCAGCTTAGTTTTTAGGATACTTGGAGTTTTTAACTCTCAAATAAGTGTTTTTATATATTCCTTGTGCTTAAAACTATAATAGACACTTTATTTGTATTTCCAACTTGTCTGGTTGCAGAGTTTTATTTCTGAGAGTTCCAAGAGCTTCAGTTTTGGTCATTGGTAACAGACACTATAACTTGCATGTTGGTGGTATCGGGTCACTACTATTATCTACTCCGATAGTACTATTGTCTTAGCAACTTTTAACAGTCTTTCAATATCTATGCAATTCAGATTGCCATGGAGACACTAAAGTAATTTAGTTTCTCCATATTGTGACGGCTTTGAATGCTGTGTCTTCTATCTAACCATCAGCAGCGTAAATTTTTGACATTTTTAGTGCACAAAACCGGAATAGACAGTTCGTTTACTTAATCCATGCAATCTACTAGCTAAAGAAATAGAATAGTTGTGAAGAATATGACACTGCAGTTTGTGCGATAGCTCTAAACCTTTCTTCCTCTCTACTTGCTTGGGATCGTCAACCGTCCTTCAAGATGGAAAACTGTAAAGGTCATTGCATCCTACGCCCAAGAAACCAGCAATGAACCCCAAGAGTTCAGACCATCTCGCTGGCTAAGGGAACTGATACTCCGTATGAATTCAATGATTACGGTCGAGGCAAATCTACCCTGCACCCAAGCTGGATTTCAAAGACGCAGTCTCGTGCCATCCTCAGAAGGCTCGTAGGAACTGGACGGGGTGCATCCTTTGACACTTGCCATACATTAACTGTTGCTCTGGCATACTCAACTGCTGAATTCACCTCACCAGTTATGGAGTCATCGTGTACACTCACACAATATTGATGGTCGTTTTTGAATGATTCCATGAGACTTGTGATCGTTGCTTTAACGCGCCTGTAGAATTCTTCAAATTCTGTCTGGCATAGCTCCTGCAAACCTTAGAATAACTTTCATGCCCTTCACGCTGCCAAGAAGTATTTATGAACCTTGTAGCCTAATCCCCACCTCACTTTTGCTACCCAATCCATTACACTGCAGTCACAGTATCTCTATCGATTATCCTGGATCAATGACCAACGGTCCGAGCACTGGTCTCCTCTCCCTTGAATCTAAAGCAGTTGTGGACAGGCCATCTAGCAATCCAAGGGCTGTGACATTGATAGGTAACGTGGGTCAACCTCAACAGACTCAGACTGGCATTGCCCGTTCAAAGCACTTCCTTCACAAGGCGTGGAAACTTTCACCAAACTGCAATTGTGGAAGGCCACAAACCGTTTAGCTGTACATCTAGATGAACTGCGAGGTCTACGAAATCCCCAATAGTAATCCCAGGCCTGATCGACTTGGATCATGAAACTATCAGCTGGTCAAAGACGGATTTTCGACTTACACGATGAACGCAGCTAAATATTTAAACATATCATAATGGCAGATGGTTATACATAGTGAGAATTTAGATCCCATAGACTTGCTGGTAGCTTTTTTTAAATAGATTAAAAAAATACATGCAAACAACATAAAACAAAGCTATCCTAAATCACTTGATGAATACCGCCACATCGCATACAAATGGTCAACCGTCGCAGTTTCCATATTATCTCATGTTTTAAGAATGCATGGGTAGCAACTATGCTCCAACTAAAACGGTATGGCAACAATGTGCGACATTAGAACGAGACATCTCATTCACACTATACATTTGATCCAAGACGGTATCTGATTGTCGCAACATTACGGTATGGCACGAAACTTCGATTCTTTTACACCCAAGTGCATTAAATGCTGTGGTCAAACTTGATTGCAACATCACTGCACCGACGTTTTGTTAGATGTCAATGATGAGATTGTGCCAACATAAGTGGACATAGTGTTGAAGATGCTGAACCAGATGATGAAGGTGAAGACTATTGTAACAGAAAACTCTTCTATCAGTGATGTCATATAAGGTGAACAATTTTTATCTTGAGTTCTGTCTACTTAAATAATGCTTCCATCAGAGATCTTTTGCATCTTAAAACATATGTTTAGGCACTTAATTTGTCATCTAACTTACTGGCTATGAGTTATGAACCAATCAGAAATGGGCGGCCATTTTGGACGCCATCTTAGTTAAGATATTTGAGTTTTACTCTCAAAATAATTTTTTATTGATTCCTTGTGCCTTAAAACCATATATATAGACACTTTTTTGTCTTTCCAACTTGTCTGGTTGCAAAGTTTTTATTCTGAGAGCAGACGAGCTGTCAGTTATGTCATTGGGTATACAGCCACTATAACTTGTCCATTTTGGTGTATCGGGCACTACTATTATCTACTGCATATATGTACATATTGTCTGAGCAATCGTTTACAGTCTTCTTATCTAATGAAATTCAGCTGGCCATTTGGAGAAACTAAAGTAATTTAGTTATCTACATATTGTGACGGCTTGAAAATGCTGTGTCTTCTATCTACCTCAGGCAAGCGTAAATTTTGACATTTTTAGTGCACAAAAACGTGAATATACAGTTTTCAGTTTACTTAATCCATGCAATTCTACTAGCCCTCAAAAAATAAAATAGTTTGAAGAATATGACCACCTGTAAGTTGGTGCGATAGCTCCAGTTCTTCCTCTGTACTTGCTTGGGATCGTCAAATATTCCCTCAAGATGGAAAACTTAAAGGTCATTTCATCCTTGAAGCCCAATAAACCAGCAAAGAGCCCAAGAGTTACAGACCTATCTCGCTTCTAGAGACTGATACTCCGTAGGATCAATGATCCTGTCCGAGGCAATCTACCCCTGCCCCAAGCTGGTTTCAAAACGCAGTCTCGTGCCACTCCTCAGAAGGCTCGTAGGAACTGGGTGGGGTAAATCTTTCGACACGTTACATACATCAACTTTGCTCTGGCATACTCAACTTGCTGAATACACTGCACCAGTATGGAGTCATAAGTGTACACCAACACAAGATTGATGTCCGTTTGAAGATGCAATGAACTTGTTATCGTTTTGCCTTTAGACGACGCCTGTAGAATATCTTCACATTCTGTCTGGCATGCTCCTGCAAACCTTAGGGTAACTGTTTCAGCCCTTCAAGCTTGCAAGAGTTTGATGAACCTGTGTAGCCCTAATCCCCGACCTCACTTTGCTACCAATTATGACACTGCAGTCGCATATCCCTATCGATTATCCTGGACCAATGACAGATGGTCTGAGCAATGGTCATCCTCTACCTTGAACCTAAGCATTTTGTGGACAGCCCATCTACATGTTGGTTGTAGGGACTCGGTCCGGAACTCGGACTCGATCCGGACCTCGAGTCCCGATTTTGAAGGATTGGACTCGGACACCCAGCTCGGACACTCAGGGGAGCTCGCTCCTTGCGGGACTCGGCCCGATCCTTCAAAAATTACCTCTTTTTTTTCTACAAACTTGCGCTTGAACTTCTAATACTACTGCACATGTTTAGCTCAAAACACCAGAAAAGAAAGTAAAGTAATCCGATATACAATTTGACATACCGACTACCGATTAGCAAATATTGACATCATACATAACCCGGTCCCCCCCCACCCCCGTCGTTTAGCTCCTGGTCATTTAAAGTACCTGTCGAAAGTCTTACTCTTACTTTCCAACCAAACTTAGGGACTCTATTCCATTTTATTTTGTGCTGTTCAGTTAATTCCAGTCGTGGATTGATCAAAGATGCCCAAGACCATAAGGAACTGCCGTCAAAAAACCCCAAGCGAAATTTCAAGTTATAATATCACTTGTCATTGTGCTTTATTATGTAAATAAACATGATCTTGTAACTTAATGAATTCATTAATCGTTTCATCAATGGTGAAGCATAGCTAAAGTCAAAAGCATAGCAAGAGAACAAGTTTTTCTAGAAATGTAACATTTTCTACAAATATTGCAAAGTTCAAATTGCCATTGTCTTAATATTTATTAATCTTTCCCTGGAGATGGCCAGCGATGTAAGCGTTGAAAACACCCATAGCCTTGCCGCTTGGCCGGTTTTGAGCCGGCGACCGCCACATTATCCAGGTTTTCTTCTCAACATTCATAACCCTGGAGCTGCAGACATTTGTAACATATCTCAGTACAAATGGTTTGGAGTGATTAAATATGTTGTCCAGACTGACAGGGACCCCTGAAGTGATTCGTAAGTGCAGCAAATGGTGCCGTTAAGGAGGGGGGGGGCAAGACCAAAGTTTGTACAGTGGTCAAATTGTTTAAATTGTGCAATCATGTTGAAAAGTGCACCATGTTATTTGTATATCGCCAAGGATTCAGGACCCTCAACCTATTTCTTATTTTGAATCCTATGGCCTCCACCAAATAATTTCACCGGTTTTTTTTATATCCAAATCGGATTAACTTAAACATTTGACCCTGTACAACTGAAATTGACCCTTTTTATTGATTTGGGGGGGGTTGCCAGTTTTAGCCTTTAACTCTTAATCTTTACGTTGTTGAAAGTACCTATACTTTCCGAATCTTGTTGGTTGAGACAAATAACATGGTATAAATAAACTTTCAGCACGAGTGGATCAATTTAAAAATTTGACCCCTGTAACAAACCTTTTCTTGGTCCCCCCCCTCTCTTAAGGCACCACTAGCGGCACGAGAATTATGTTTCGGGGGTCCCTGTCAGTCTGTCTACATCTTTAATCACTCAAACCTTTTGTACTTGAGGTGTGTGTACAAATGTCTGCTAGCTCCGGGGCTATCACAAAATCGGAGTAACTTAAACATTGACCCTGTACAAACTTGAAATGCCCCTTTTTAATGATTTTTGCAGTTTTTTAGTCAATACAACTTCTTCAAACTTTACGGTTGTTGAAAGTACCAACTATACCTTTCCAGAATCCTTGTGGTAGCAAATAACATGGTATACCTTTCACACGATTGGCATCAATTTAAATAAAATTTGACCCCTGTACAAACCTTTTCTTGGTCCCCCCTCCTTAAGGCACCACTTGTGGCACTTAAGAATTAAAATGTTTCTCTGGGGTCCCTGTCAGTCTGTCTACATTATTTAATCACTCAAAAACCTTTTGGTACTTGAGGTGTGTTCAAATGTCGCAGCTCCGGGGCTATCACAGGGGTGTGCTGGCCATCTCCACTGAAAGATTATAAATATCCTCTCCTTTGCTACCTGTAAGAACTAAGTCGTTGAAAATGCCTTGTGTCATTGCTTGTACATTTCTTAACCCTAAAACAGCTGAATCATCTCCTCAAAATCCCACATGTAAAAATGCACTACGCCCAGATGTCGCGATGCAATCAATCAAACAAAGACACATATGGTCAAAACCAATTTGACTTGTGACAACCACTAATTCCCTTCATTCCCTTCCCGAGAGGCTAGAAACAGATGTGGCGTTTAGGATCGTACAACTGCAAAATTTAACCTCTATATACCCAATTTCCCGTGAAGCTGCTTTTTTAACCCATTTTCCCACCAATTCTCAAGAGGGCAAGTGTCAACTTTGATCTGAGCTAACTTGGTACAACTTATTCTGTCAAGACCGGACATCGGACTCGGACATAGGACTCGGACGCGAGCACTTGGGACTCGGACACCAAGGACTCAGACTTGGACTCGGATGAGGGACTCGACTACAACACTGCCCATCTATCACGTCCAAGGGCTGCTGGTGACCTTGATAGGTAAGCATAGGTCAAGCTCAACCGACTCAGAACTGGCATGGCCGTACAAAGCCACTACCTTCACAAGGCGTGGAACTTTCACCAAAAAACTGCAATTGTGGGAGCCACAAACCGTTAGCACATCTACTCAGGGCTTCAACATTAAAAAAGGGCTCCTTCTAAAATGGAAACTGGTAACTAGAGAGAACTTTTTTTAAAAATACATATATCGATTAGTTGAAAACCCACGATTACGAATCCAGAGGTCCGCAAAATTCTCAGGGATTTGCAAAAAATAGATATTTCGCAATAAAGATGACGTCATTACATTTAGTGAAAGATGAAAATTTAAATTTCGTTTCCGGCATTTTTACTAGAATATATATCAGGGGCTTATATTCAAACATTATGAAAAGCTCTATTGAGATTTGCATTTTGTGTGAGAGGACTTTATTCTTCTATTGGACGCATGTACCAAAATAAAATTTTCTACTGCGATTCTCAAAACGCAATTCTTTGTTTTTCCGGGGTCTAAAATACTGACTTTTCTCTGGTAAGCACATATTTTTATAATTTATGTACATTTTAATAATTTCATTTTACCTATGGATGTTCTTAGAAAGAAAATCCACTTTTCATTTCAAAATATATACGTATGCATGCATTGACCACATTGTATGACGTCATCAAAATTGGTCAGCGTTGTAAAAAGATATGGATTTGGTTTTATTGCTTTTATGATACCTTGCACCAATATCTTTAAATTGTCCAAGACATTTTTGAAAGCTTCCAATTGATATTATTTGCCATTGATGAACGAAAGAATATATACAATTTACATTGTTGTATATTAAAAATAAAAATTAAAATCCACTTTTTCGATATATATTTAACACTTTGAGCTCCAGAACCTTTCTTAAGCTTTTCTTGAATGTGTGAACATCAAAAGTTTATTGGCAGTGGTTTAAATATACTTTAAGGGAAACATAAATATGACCTATCATGTCAAATGTTTATACTAGGACGCCCTCTGCTGTTTTACCATAGGCAAAGAACTACCGCAATGTCCTAAGACACTATTGCAATACTTTTAATTTCAAATTTCAGATTTACATATCATTGAAACAGTGTCTAAGACACTGTTACAGTGCTTTGTAAGTCTGAAATTACTGGATTATGCTATTTTGCTATTTCTCTTACGTGCATTAACCCTCATCTTACCTAGAGGGTGGGGGAGGGGGTTCCCCCAGTGAAGTTTGCACCGGTGCGTTAAAATGCCAAACGCTTCCGGGTAATAATTTTCTCATCCTTTTCGGTAATTTTAGTGATATAAGGTAGCACCTTCACCGGGGTTAGGGCATGCCGTCAAAAGTCGAAGGTAACGACGTGGTTGCCACCCTACAATATTATATGGTACATTAAGTTTATGTAAAACTAGTCAATTGTTGTAATTTAGAGCTGAAAAACCGCATGAAAATCCGATATTTGTAGCACTAAACTGGATTTTCGCTTATTTTCTCTCTCCCCGGAAGTAGTATCGATTTTGATATCAGATGAAAGCCCGTGTTTTTCTCATTGTCGTCCTGAAATTTGAGTCCCCAGATCAATTTCATTCCCAAGATATAAACAAAAAACCGCCGTATTAGTGGCTTTAACCATCATATTGGCACATTATTGAATAGGGCTTTGCAACATGCATATTGGTTACCATCAAAAACCGCAAGGTTATTTCCCCCGGTACTTGATAGTGGGGGGTGGAGTCAATTTGGCATCGATAGGAGATAAAGAAAAAGGAAGGGGGAAATTCTTGAAGGGAGAAGGGAAAGAAGAAAAAAAAGGGGAAAAGAGGGAGAAAAGGGGGATAGGAAAAAAAACCAACAACCCCCCGCTCCTCACTTTCCAATAGAGGGGGCGCCAATTTTCAGGGCGCCCACACGCTAGATCTACACGGCCGCTGACGCCCTGTTTTTTTACCCCGGGTCATATCAGAGATCACAGGGTGCCCTTCCTGTGCATTTTAAAAAGTCATTTTTAGACTCTACAGTGCGCGCCGGGTGTGGGCAGGAGTAGTATGGTCATTCCGGCTCACAGTCCGGGAAACAATGGTGACCAATAGGGCATCGATTCAGTGACTCTTCACGAAACATTCGTTTCACGCTCTATTCCGGTGTCGTCTGATGTGGAGCCCGGGATATTGATACCTGCCGGACTTTCACAGGGGCCCTCTATGCGGTCACGCCGTTGCTCTGTAAAAAATAGAGGGGGCGCAACCCCCTCTAATCCGCCCCGTTGATGGAGGCTGTAAGTGCAAGTGCCATGCTTTCATATCAAGTAGGAGAACACATACACATAAATCGGAACTAAGCACCCTATAGCGGAAAAAAAACGGAAATCCGTTGGTCCCACCCCCATGTGTACCCATGCACTTAAGTGTTATAGTTTGATGCTGTAATGCAAACGGTAGTATTAATAGTAGACGTTGTTGTGTGCGAGAACCTTTCCAATTGTCGCGTCGGTTTTCCAAGGGTCAAATTTCCGCAATATTAGGGCGAATGTAAAATTAGGGATAATTCATATATCATATGCCAAGCTTATCTCACATAATAGGACGCAAAACCGAACATATGAAACCCTGGCCACACCGATATACACAATAGGTTATTTCAAATGTCAAAAGAGAAACAAAAAGCCACATAAAGAAATTGTTATCTAAGTTACCTAAGTGATTCTAAATTAAACAAATATGCCGAACAGAAGATTTCATATGCTGATAAGCAGTGAAGATATATGCCTATGACCGGCTTTGGGGACTATGTTAGAGTTGCAATTAGCCACTTGACTCAAGAAGAACACTCCTCTACAATCATGGGAATTAAGGCAGACGATGATGGTGCATTTGTGCGGACGGGCGAGATAGACATATGGCAGTGTAGATTTTTGAAGAATTCACGCTTCGGCAAATCAATTACGCTGAACTACGTTGTACGTATGCTATTCCTTGAACTATCTCGCACACATGGCAAACCTGTGTTGACTGGATGTCTTTCCGTCGTGAACCCAAGGGCATAAAACTAAAAAGGAGGTCTTTTGGTGACAGAATATAAAGAAGTGGGTATTTTTGGTGACAGGGTATAAAAAGTTGGGCCTTTCATTGAGTCCCGGGCAAAGTCCCTACAGGCATGGAATGTGCATAGTCCTTTTTACTCCGGAGGAGGCTAGGAGATTATTTATTCAGGACCTGAATCAAATGTGAATGGAAAAGGTTTTGTTATTGGAAATTTGTAATGAAACGTTGTGTTTTTTGCTACAGTGTTTTGGTAGCAAAAAATCACTTCAGGTGTTGTGCAATTAGTGATAAAAGCGGTCAGGGAATGCAATGGGTCGGGAACCCCTCCCCCGGTTACAAACAAAATTACAACCAATTTTTTTCGAATGATGATATGTAGATTTACGTGACGAAAATGATGTGGTTGTGGTAAAAAAAATTGGTGGCTGGCGGGGTTTTGTTTTTTTGCCAAAAAACTCTATTTTGGGCTAGGCTTAAAAAGTTAAGAAAAATCATTGTTTTTTATTTTAAGCCAAAAAACACTGGATCTGATGTGGTGGTATTTTTGTTTTATTAATTATATTAATGGTTTCATTTGATAATTGCATGAATAGTCAAGATGCTAATTCTTGGGTAAAAAGTAATAATTGGGCTGTTTTGGGGGATAAAGGTCTTTTTTGGCTAAAAATTAAGAAAATTAGGATTTTCTAATAAGAAATAGACAAAAGCACCACATTTTTACGTAGTAGCATCATTGGTTTTTTAATAGATCTATATTTCATATATAGTCGGGAGAGCCTGTAAAACTTTTGTGCAAGTTTAATTTATGTCCAAAAATGCAAAGAATCCCTGTTTTGGTTAAAAATGGAAAAACGGGGAGAAATACGCAAGGATCTAAAGCACTAAAATTGGATTTGGTAATTAACTTCTCTCGTAGATTTTGATTTCTGTTGTACAAAGCAGTCATGAGATCAAGCAGATGTTATTTGATTAAAAAAATGTATATTTGTAGTTTAAAATGGCAAATTTATTCAAAATTTCATTTTTGACCTATTTTGACAGTACTGTATCTTATAGGAGTTCCTCAGTATTTAACTACCCAGTTTTATATTAATAATAGTTTGAGTGAGTAAAGGGACAGATTACTTACAAAAATTTTTATATCATTTTTAGGTCGTCAATGTCAATCGGAAAGACCTTATAGTCGGCATAATTCCGTTTCTGCGTGGCGTCCGTGTTTGTTAAACATTTAGTATACACCCTTTGGATAGTTGGTTTGCTTGTACATTGCGACAGCGTTCTTACGTAGGGTAACACTGAGCGTGTCAAAGGTCATTCAGGGGTTACCTAGGGTCATAATCGGACGACCTATTTCGGGACTGCTGTCCCCCCTAGGTTTTGAAGTCACCCAGCACTTTGCGAACTGGCAGTGAAAGGGCCAAATTAGATAGGGAACAAGCTAACATAGAGCAATATGAATTTGCTAGAAAAAACCGAAATCGGGAAAAAAAATCGTCAAAAAGGATCAATGATTCTAGTCATTTTTCGTAATAAGTTTTTAGTTACGAGATTACCCCATAAGTTAGAGGAACAAAAGCAACCTAATGAAGGAACCGCCAAACACTTACTACAACACGTAAATGGATGGAGATTCATATCTTTGGACACTGTTGTTTTCTTCGAAATTTTCGCTTAGAAATCTACAGGATTATTCTACAGACTTGTCCTAAGCTATTCCTGCAATTTAAAATATGGTTTCCTTAATTTCGGTTGGATTACTTTAATCGTTTTAGCCACAAATGCCTTGATTTATATAAGACATTATCTTTCTCTCTACCTCCGGAAGATCATGTGTTTTATTGTGATATTTAGTGAAAATATCGTTCTCTCAAATAGGTTTTGCTAAACCCTAATATATTTTAACCTCAGCTACACATTAAAAACATCCCATGTTTTATGCTCAAATATGCTGAAAAATACTTGAAATGACCATTGGCATCAGTTTTAGGTATGATGTTAACATGTCAATTTGTCCAATTTTAGTCCAAACATGGCATTTCTGGGCATAAATATGATTTTTGATATCTGTACATGTCCTATCTAAGTAGATTTTAGAAACTATTCATATATGTCTACCCTCACAGCTCAAAAAGGCCATGTCACTGGGGAAAATGGTAAATCGCGATAAGTCTATGAAAAATCATGTATTTCAACCGTGATTCTTTTAACTTTTATGCGCTTTTGAGATGATCTTGTGAAATTTCATTCAATTCTCCAATATCCACCAGATTTTTTTTATCTTTCTCAAACTCAGTCAAGCCCTATATGTGATTTTTAAGGAATCCTGTGCAATTTTACAAATTCTATTCGATTGGATATAATTTATTGCGATTTTATGGAACTCTGTTCAATTACATGAAATTGTGTGCGATTTAACAGAACCTTGTGTATAACGGCCTGATTTTAACAATAATTCTGTGCATGTAGGAAATATTGTCGTAGTTTACAATTTTGATTGAATTTTGTGATTTATCACAATTTGGGTGATTTTATGGAATATTGTGTGATTTTTACGTTTATCTAAAAAATTCTTTGTGCGATTTTACAAATGTTGTATGCTTTTGCAAAATAATGGCAGTACTTTTTAAATAAAATTTGGTCAATTTTTGGGCATTTTCCCACTTTAACCCAGAATAGACATCCAGGTTACAACTCACATACATTTACTATAAGGGCAATAACCACTGCACTGTAACAGGAGTATAAAATTGTCACGTGATTTAAAATTCTTGTGGAAGAGAAGTGTTATAGCTCCCTTTCAGTTGTTACTGGCAGTACGGTACTTTTTGGTTGCATACGATTTCACATGATTTTGGGTGATTTTTACGTTACTTAAAAAATCTTTGCGATTTTACAAATTTTGTATGCTTTTGCAAAATATTGCAAAGTGGACTTTTACGAAATTTGAACCCGTTGGGGCAAGAACAAACAAATATTATTTTCCGGCAAAAACCCCTAACCGTTAGTCTCGATCCTTCGCAAAATCTGGGGTTTTTGCCTTTTTGCGCGTTTTGGGTTTTGCCTTTTTTCATATTTTCGAATATTGTTTTGTCATATTGTCTTTTCAAGATGAATTGTTTTGGTATAATTACATCATCTTCATGTTCGGGCATGCTTACAAATCCCATTTTACAAGTTATAAATGTGCCATACTGAGAAAAAGGTGTCATTTTTCATACAAAGATTCATCCAGAGCAAGGTTACTTACTCTCAAATTCGTAGCATTTAAAAATTAATCTAATTGGATTTCTATTTAAGGACAAGTTCAAGATTAGATTAACATTTTTAAAAAAATATACGAAATATAAATCTAACGAGATTTTAATCTAAAAATTTAGAGAGTATGTCCATCTTGCTCTTTTAATGGGTCGAAGATGCTTTCATTTAATGCTAAATGAACACTTTTGAAGATTTCATTCTAATTTAAAATAATTGGAAATTCTTTTTAGATTTATGGCATTAGTGTTATGTCCGATAAACATGGGCATTTTCCTTTTTCTGAAATCCAGTTTTAAACCTGCCATATGATAATAATCCATACACTCCCTGATATATGCTAACCGGACAGGGACAGGTCATGGTTCTCCCGGGGTACAAAATTTACAGCATTTTCATCAATCATTCCATCAAAAGATTTTCATAAGAAACACACCAATGCTCATCCACCAAAATTGCAAAACGTATAATTAATTGCAAAAAGAATTGGGGACCATTACTATGGCGTGGAAGCTTTACCTTCTCATTTTTTCATGTGTTCAGAAATTTCCCCTCAATTTTCTTTTGTATGGTTGCCCCGTCTTACATTTCTGTGAATGCCTTCTTACCAAGTTCTCTTACCCCTACCGATAAAACGGGTTCCCACTAATGTTTACATTTGAGATACAACTGAGAAATTAAAGCTAATTAAGTTGGAATTGCAAATTGTTTAAAATTAATAAGGCAATTTTCATTGTGTGTGACATATAGCCATTTATATTTGCCTGCTACATCTATATGAGCACTTTAACAATATAAATTGTGGAAAACGAATCGCCATGCAGGACAGGCCATAGCAAGGAGCAAAGTGTGCACAGCCACCCAAATCCAGACCAGCCAATACATGAAATTCAGTCAAGATTGGGTTCATGTGAGTGACTCAAAAAGTGTGATTGACCTGTTTCACATCCTGACACAGGAAAGACTTGAAAACTTTGCTTACGGAAAAAATGTAAACTTGGTGTGTCCAGCGTCCCTACAGGCCAAGACCTAAAGACTTTGGCGATATTTTTTAGTCGAAAAAGCTATGGCACTACACGGAACTTATTTTTTATTGGATTCCTTGGACACTTTTTTCTGACATTTCAAAAACAAGAAAACGTTACAAATCTGTTGAAAACCTTAAAAAACACACACAAATGCGGTAAGGCCAAAAAAATAACAATTCCGTTTCCAGTAGGTCATAGCGCATTTTGAATTTTTCGAGCCCATTTAAACACATTTACATTTATTTTGACTTACTAAGAAAATTTGCATTTTTTATACAAGTTTTGGGAACGGGCCCCCTGGGTACTAATTGGTAACTTTCAACAATTTGCAGGATGTAATAGTGAAAGCCTTAATGTAAATTTTGTAGCTGTGCAAAAAAAGTAATCATTGAGATCAAAATATAGGGCTGTTTTGCCAAAATGGCATTTTGTTCATTATTTTTGCTTATTTTGGCCAAAAATTGGAACTCTTAACTAAATTTCCATTTCACCAATTTTTTTTAGAATACAATTACCAACAAGGATGTAGAATATAAAATTTTATAAAAAATTAAAAATTAAGTGTTTAATCTTTCAGTTTTTGCCTGAAAATACTTTTTTTGAATTTATAACTAACACAAACAAAAAATTTTTCACCAAAATGGCATTTTTATGGCCAAAACACATTTATGCCTAATTGCAGTTTAAATACAGCTGCCAAAGTCTGTATGGACACTGCACACAATATACAGAATATAATATTGAAATCATGATGTTACTACATACAATTGTGGTGTTTTAGTCCATTTTTACGGAAATTACTATTTTTTGTTGATTTTTAGCCAAGTTTACCTTTCTACCCCAAAAATAACTCCGTTATACTGCATTTTGTGCAGCAAAAATATAATTTTGCCTTTTTAATGCATGGTTTAAAATGTAGATCTAAAACAAAAAAGTCCTTATGTATCAGCATTTTGTGCTTTGGATTTAAAATTTGAAAAAATCATGTTTTTTCTTTATTTTAGCCCCAAATAGGGTGTTTTTGGCCAAAAAACACCCCTGCCACCAAATTTTTTGACCACAACACAGTTTTTTTTTCAGAAATCCTATATAAGTTGCCTTTGAATAAAAGTGTTTGTGTTTTGGTTGTACCGAGGGGAGGGTTTACTCGAAAACTAAAGCACTTTTTGATCTATTGACCGCTCGCCTAACTATGTTTAAACAAAGCTAACATTGATAAGAACTCTTTAGGACAACGCGGTTGATTGAAACATCTCTCGGATCAGGGTTCATAGCACACCACATATTTGGAGCTCAGGTAACTCGAGACAATGAGCAGTAAACTACCTGTTTTTGTGAATGGTATTCAGAGTCATCTCTGGTCTCTGGAAATGGTATCTGTACTGAGTCGCTCCATAGTGGAGAAACGCACTTTTTAACACTCACTTGCACGTGAAAGAATATGACTTTTATTTGGTGGTGTTAACCTTAAAGGTGCATCCTCCCGTTCCGCTCATGAAAGCAGGTGACACCTGTGGTTTCGAGAACCGCTTGTTTCAAATTGAAGCCAATGTTCACCGTTAGGATTTCCCCCCATTGCATTGACGTCAGGTTGACTTTTTGGTTTCGAGAACCAACTGTCACAAATGATGCCAATGTCAGTTAGGTGTCCCCCCCGATCTTCCACTTAAAGAAATACAAAATGATCAGCCAAAAATCTTTCTAAGTGGACCTTTGGACCTGGACATTTACCCATCACGTGCACCTTACATCATTTGTTAATACATGTCTAATCTACATCTGGACCAAAATCAAAGCCTGATATAAATAACCATCATCCTGATAGTATCGCTTTCAACAGTAGCTATTCTCAAAAGTGCAAAGGTGATTCAAGTTCAGTCCACCCCCACCACACAATGCCAAAAACAAATGTTGTTTTTTTACCATCACTTTTACATGCTGCATGTTTCTTCTTGATTTTACAGGAACAGACTACACCTGTGTAGTATGTGTCTAGGCTGATTTCTTGCAACACTGCTGCTTTCTTCAGACTGGTTGCTATCGTGTTGAATGCAGCACCTTGGATCCTTCGAGGCTTTTACACATTTGTGCAGGTACAGGTTTTGCATGGCTCCATGCACATTTGGGCGCTTTGGATCCTATATCAGAGCAGAGGATTAAAATTTGTCCATCCCTCCATATTTTGTAAGAAGTCTATTGTTTAAATGTCAAAAGTTAGTATTCCTATCCCCAGATGGCAGCCCGACGTACAATGGTATACTATTCTTAACCTAGCGTTATTCCTCATTTATGGTAATTTATTAAACTTTAGGCAATGATTTGTACATGTTTGAAAAGTATAAGCTTGTTAGAATTCTTAACCTTTGAAAACATGTACATTTCATCTTCAGCCATACTTCACACAGATTCTAGTGATTTATAAGTCCGTTTTTTTTTTTTTAGTCCATTTTTAACCTTCTAGACCTATTATTTTAAAAATGAAATGTGACTTGGCATGTTTTTTTCTTATTCCTACGTTTACGCTTTCATTCACTTTTTTAATGAATCATTAACAAGCAAATGGCGCCAAATACAAACCTGGAGATTGAAGATCCGAGAGAAGTTATATTGCTCGGACTGGCGATTCAACTCGGGATTGCTGCCTACGAAAAATGGGTGGGGTATATGAGCAGATATGATCATCTGTTCTCATGTGTTACGATTGAATTACGCCATTTTTTTGGCCAATAATGGTTTTTTTTTTTAATTTGGCTTTTTAATTATTTTTTAGTGTGATGGACGTCAGTACAAATGGCAATCTGCTATTCCTATTTTTATTCAGGTATCAGCAGTGAAGGACAATATCTTATTGTTGGATGTGGTCATGTTTTTAAGTTGGGCACCTAAAAGGGTGGATTTTTTTGTTGCATTCTTCGTTCCCAAAAACTTGTTTACATGCTTTGTAGTTGTTATTTTTATGAGACAGCTTGTTTTTGGTATTATTTTATTTTTTCCTTGGACATTGGCCTTCCAATTTCTTGAAGCAAAAAATGATGTTTAGTTTTGTACAATTACTGTAACTCGTTCAGTCGTAAAAAGTCAGGGGTGGTTCATGTGGCGGAGGAGCACCATGCTACAAATGGGTGCTACGGGACCAAACAAAGCGTGATATTAGTTCAAATATCATAGGCAGGTCTACTACGTTGGGTATCCTCCTTCCTCTTTACTTCAGTAACTAAAAATCTAGAAAACACAAATGTTTTGCGACAAATCTGAAAAAAGCGCCCTCCGTTCTCCATTTTGATCAAAAAAGACATTTTCACGAAACGCTTTGTCCAATTCTCTTCTAACTTTCATAATTGGATTGCTTTGGCTGATTTTACATCTAGTAACCCATCCTCATCATGAACAATAATTCTATTCAGTACAGATATAGGGAGAATAGAAGGAATCTTGCATTAATTTTTGGACCACCCTGTACTGTGTCATGGGAAGTTTGTCCGATAAAGTTGTACATGCTTGGTGGGCAATTTTTTTTAATTATATTAAACAATTGCCAAATATGGTATCATCAACTGTATGTTTGGGGGTGACACCCATGAACTGAATACCTTTTCTTACTCATTTGCTTGTTACAACAACAACCTTTTATATTTACGAGTCACCCCTGTATGCTGAAGCCAATTGTATTGCTTCTGAAATCAGAGTATATACTCTCAGAATATATGTATTTATATAGGGGTAAAATGTACAGTGTTACACGTTTATAATATGCATCAAACCTGTAAAATCAATGTAGTTTTGCCTAAAAAATCACATCACGCATTGGGTCCAACTTAAAAACATGACCATGTGTATTATGGTAATTTGTAAATATGTACCACATGATATTGACTTGTATGCTTTTGACTTTCTTGAACCATGGTTGAATAGTATTTGCTGAAATTGTTCAAGTAATGTTCCTACTCTTTTCTTCGTACAGGTCTGCTCATGATGTGGACAAATTCATGACCGATCGTCCATACACTGTGCCATGGACACTTTCAAGTGGCTTCTAAGGAAGAAATGTAAGTTCAATTTAGTATATATTGCAGTGTATCATGATTATTTCCAGAAAAATCTCAATTAGATTCCTGAACCCAGAACAATTTGAGACAAAGGTCATGGCAGGGGTCCTCAAGGGGTCAATTTCATGGAAGGTCCTAGGACCACCAAACTTGTTGGTCAGAAGGGACACTGACCCAAATGCAGAACAAGTGCCGAGTCAAAGGTCATGTCAGGGGTCATCAGGGGTCAAGAACCATGAAACCTGAGAACAACAACCCGGGTAAGGTAATCCCACCCCCTCGATTTCTAATGTGTTAAGGATGATGATATGTATTTGATGGTATGATGTGCCCAATGCTTTCAAAACAAACTTGTGTTTTATAGTGTTTCATGCCCAAAATGACATAAAAAGGGAACAGTTAACAGTCCATATTTTCTGATGATGCAGGAGAAATTTTATAAGAAATAACGAACCAGATGGAACATGACTGAAAATGTGATCTATCGCTTGTCGATGTCCCAACAGTAATTATATCTCACAATGAATTAATATGGCATTATATTGGTGTTTAAAATAAACAACTTGAAGAATTTGATCAACTGAACTTCCCAAATATAGGTATAGGGCCCCATTGGGCCTGGCTGACATTGATTATTTTGTGTCACTTGTTTACATGCATCATGGGAAAACTTGTGGATGGCTATGCTGTATAGCATTGTTGTTCATAACTGGTTTTTAGAACGGTCATGACCAGCTACCATTTTAAAGGCATGGTCCACACTAAAGAAACAGTGGGGCAGGAATGGCCAACTTCATTCAGCATTTATCTCATATGGATGCAGGCCAGATAATGGAGATTCTGTACAGGGGGTTTGAAGCCCATCAAATGACCAGTCGTCCTGCTGGGGGGCGCTGACTTTGAATATTGCACAGAATAATTAGTAGTTTGGGGCTGTATAAAAACATATATCAATTCGATACAAACACCCCCCCCCCCTCTATCCGCAAAATATCAGTTGGTGGATGTTGGGTGCTATTGGGTGGTTAAATTTGTCCTACCATGGCCACACAACGAATGAAAATGACACGTCAGTCGTCTTGATTAAATAAACCGCCTCAATGAATACATCGTTTCACCTGAGCGCGCATTGCATTGGTGAGAAAAAGAGTATCTGAGCACAAGAATCAGGTGCAATCATTACACCTGACAACCTCTAACACATACATACATTGTATCACTACTGATTAGTTATATGCAAGAGCGGCACCCACAGTATGTGGAAGAAGAGGAGGCGGACAGCCATTTGCTTTCTATTGTTGGTACTCTATGGTTCTTGTGGCGGCAAAACATGCGAGCCGATGAATTTCTAAAGATTACGTAACGTGTTGCTCTCTATCTATATAGAACCTCTTTGATTCTTGTAGATATTCTAGT
>JAMKCH010053278.1:0-10607 GCA_023653785.1 Ophioderma brevispina
ACGATTTAAAACCAGTTTCAACAAAATCGGACCATTCTATGAATAATGACCTTGAACTTTCATGAGCCTATTGTACTAAAACAATAGGTCGTAAATATGGCAAATTATACCTTTTTAGAAACCTTGTGAGCAGCCGAACAGACTGGTATAAATTTTAAAACAATTTAAACACTTTTATTGTTTACCCCTGTACAAATTTTGCCCCCTTATAAAACACCCAAGAACACATTTTAAAAATGACACCCATGATTTTCAGATTCTTCATGAAATTCTGTATTGGAAAAACATTGGTGTCAAAATTGTATATGAAAAAAACTAAACCAAAACATCCATTACATTTCCCCATATACTATATGTCCCGTAAAAGCTTGTAAAACCACAATCAGCGATTCAACCGTAAACCATCGACCGTGGCCCTTAGGCGCCATATCATAAGAGCAAAATGAGCAATGTTGTATAACATCTAAACAGCAGCACTCTAAAGGTGCAACGAGAGATTTTGAGGCACCCAAATGTTATGTCATAATAGTAATCTCATATAGAATAGACACTCAACAAACTTTTCACCTTACACTTTGCTACAGAAATGTCCTGAAAGATTGAAAAAAGGTGATCTTGACCTGCTTATATTTCAACACAAAACAGACTGAATTCCGCATCTACCCCCATACGAAACCAAATGACGAGGACATCCCTTACGGAACAGGGGCGGATCCAGGATTTCTCAATAGAGGGGGCGCCAAATTTTCCGGCTTGCTGCGCTCGCCGGGTAGACCCATATTTTTTTTAATCGTTTTGAAATTCTGATGGGGTTTACATCTACACAGCGCCCGACGCCCAATACCATCAATCTTGGGGATCTACAGGGCACCTTGTGCCTAAAAAAAACATTTTTATAGATCTACAGTGCACTCGGCGCCCTGTACGGCACTGGGCGCCCTGTGCTCTGCAAAAAAATAGAGGGGCGCGCGCCGGGGGCGCCCCCCTCTAAATCCGCCCCTGCGGAAAACTTTATATCAGGGCAAAAATCAGCACCCTCGACTCCTCAGGGACACCTGATATTTGAACCTTCTCGCTGCACCTTTAACAACTCTCTCCCCCAACAGCACAATTTTAAACCATGATCTCACAGTGTACTTTGTGTACATTGGCATGATTGGCGGTCAACCATCACGCAACACCCCCCCCCCCATCCACCCCAACCCACGGGAACCTTTAGCATAATCATGATGTGTTAAAAAAACAATCAAACAAACCCCTTCACCTCCAGCCCAACAACAACACTGACAGAACGCAATGCATTTTGGGTTTGACACAAGACACCTCATTACATATGTAATGTTTACCTTTACAACTCTTTTCGATACATAGTTGAACTAATTCAAGCATGTTATCAGTTGACTAGTCTGGCCTAAATGTGTTTTTGTTTTTAATACATTTAACCACAGACACTATTTTCAGCGACCCAATATTACTTATTCAACACAAACCGGTATTTAATAGTAGTACGTAGATCATTTTCATAAAAGAAACATTTAATGAAATGACCTTCAGATATATAAATAGACTCCTTCGCAATTTTGAGAGCAGTGGTTTCTCCGACAAAAAGGAGTCATTCTCGGGCAAATTCTAACCATTCAAACCCAGTTTATATTGTTATAACATTAAAAGGGGCTTTCTGTGAGAGCATGAAATAAGGGGGTCATTCAGTGACATTTGATTAACAATGGGAGGCATCAACTGAGAGTAAAAAAGGGGGTCTTTCAGTGACAGGGTAAAAAAGGGGTCTTTCAGTGACAGCAAGTTTAAAAAAGGGGTTAATAGTGCCGCACATCCCCGTCACCTATATTTAGTGCCCCCGGGATATAACCCCCTGCCCCCATCGTTCCGCCGCCGCTGGTGTATATATTGCGTTTAAAAAAATTAAAACAGAAAATATAAGATTAAAAACTATACCAGCGGCATGGGCAAGATATCAAAATACAAAGTTTAAACTAAATAAAAAAACGTGACTTGAACTCTATCCATTTTGTAAATACGGTATACTGACTGCCAGCATCCTCAAACTGCAGGTGCAACGAGAGATTTCCCTTAACAGGTGTACCTAAAAAATGGAAAGTTCTGATTTTTGCCCTGATGTAAAGCTTTCCATCAAAAATATCCCCATCTGAAAGAATTAAGGTGAGAAATTTCTAATTTCGTATAGGCAATGATAGGAGCAAATACGAAAATCAGCCTATGTTTTACATTGAAATATAAGCAAATCAAAATCTCCTGTTTTCTCCATTTTAAGACATTTCTGTAGCAAACCTATATGTTTGTGTTCTTTGCTGTTTTTTTTTTTCATTTCGATACTTCAATTAAAACACCTGGATGGTCTTTGAAGTAGGGCTTGAATCAAATACAACAGCTTACAATCTCCATACACGCAAAGCTATATTGCTGTACATTGATATGAGTACCTTGGCCATTAAAATAAATCCTCTTACCTCACACGGTGAATGGACAGACCTAGAACATTTAATGAGGTCTTACACATTTTGAAATCTACTATAGACCTTTAGCAATCCATGAAATGCACCATCCACTCGATTGACTATTGCTACAATATTGCAGACTGGCTACTTTTTGAGCTGGGGGGGGGGGGCTCCCATCTTTGAGGTGATGTGCACGTAAGGTTGTTAAGACCCCCATCTTCAGCTTCGCTGTCACTCACCCAGAGATCCCTTGAAAATGTCACCCAATTAGACCCCATAATTTTTACAATTTTACCAAACAAAGACCACTATTTTTGGGGAAATTTTGAAAATTTTCACTCAAAGACCCATATTTTGGGTGAAATTTCCCCAAATTTTCTTAAAAGACCCCCCTTTTTTAAAATAAAATTTGTCACCCGAAAAACCATTGGCTGTCTCTCACCCAAAGACACATATTTTTTTTTGCCCTCTGTCACCGAATGCCCCTGGGTTTCGAAGCGCCAGTCTTACACCATATCTATTTCATATGTGATTGCCCTCCCCCGGGCTTTTGGGTTCCATAATATAAGAGCGTAAAATAACGTGAAAGGTCCAGGGCGGTTATTTACTGAGCTTTACTGGCCGTGCCGGTGTGGCAGGAGATATAGTCCTCCGGCCTCACAGTCCGGGAAAAATGGTGAACAATAGGGCAATCGATTCAGTTGACTCTTCACGCAACATTTAGTTCACGCTTTATTCCGTTGTCGTCTATGCAGAGCCCGGACTATGATACCTGCCCGACTATGATTACTTTCATACCGGTGTGAAAACAGATAGTCCGGTTGGAGGCAAAGTCCGGGGCTCCATAGACGATAACGGAATAAAGCGTGAAACTAATGTTGCGTGAAGAGTCAACTGAATGGATTGCCCTATTGTTCACCATTGTTCCCGGACTATGGGTACGCCGGACCATAATTACTTCTACACCAGGACTCTATGACTGTGTCTTAACATAATATAATACAATAGACTATCTTACAAATAGATTTACCAATTTATTTTCTTATATCCTTCTAAACAGAGCAACCGTTACTAAGATCATCTACAAGGTCTAGCGAACACAAAAAGTCATCAAGATGGATCACCGTAGAGCCTTTGATTTTGTTTATTGCCGCTGCTGGAGTTAGCGGAATTGTTGTCCCACAATACATCGAATACAGATTGGCACAACACCATAATGTGACCCTAGAGAAGGATGATTCTGTGAACGGCACGTGTGATGAACAAAACACTACAAGCCCGGAGTATAAGATCCAGCAGGAGATAGCGGCTGAGAGTGCCGCTTGGCTCACGCTTTCTACGACAGTTACATATATTCCCGCGCTCTTTGTATCCCCCTTTTACGGGGCTCTTTGCGACCAACTTGGTCGTAAAATATCTTTACTTATCCCGACTGTTGGTGGTTTGCTTACTTCCATAATCCAAATAATTGTGATTTACCTCGATCTTCCTATAGCACTATATGCTTGCGCAAGCATTATAGGGGGACTGGGAGGTGGATATTGTTTTTTCATGGCCGGATGCTATGCTTATATCGCCGATGTTAGCAGTAACAAGACCAGACTTCTCAGATTGGCTGTTATTCAAACAGTAGGCATTGCTACGACTGGTGTTTTACAACTTCCATTCGGGTACTTTATTGACAAATGTGGATTCATTCCACCTTACTGGTATGCGATTGCATTATACAGTGCTGCCATTTTATACATCACAATACCAGGATGTCTCCATGAACCAATAAAAGCGCGATCCTTACCATCAAGCAAAATGACTTTAGTGAGAGATATTGCAAAAGCTAATTACAACCTGTTTCAAGAAAATACTAACAAGAGAAGCACTCGATTGATACTGATTTTGCTCATTTACTTCTTTGTTGATATCATCCAACTTTCTCAAGGAGCATCGACTACGTTTATTATATATGGTCTCGGTCCTCCATTTTGTTGGTCTTCAGTAACGCTGGGGTATTTCAAGTTTTTGTACATGGCATCTTCTGGTCTAGGTAATTATCTATTACTGGGGTTAACTTGGCTTTAAAGGGTTGGTACATTACTGCACCCACTTTCTCTGCTCCCAGTTGAATTCAGCAGCCTTGACGGAATAAAGTGCACTGTACTTTATTTCGTCAAGGCTGCTGAATTCAACTGGGAGCAGACAAAGTGCGTGCAGTAAATGTACCAACCCGGTGTGAAAGCAGATATAGTCCGGTAGGACCCATAGTCCGGGGCTCCATAGACGATAACGGAATAAAGCGTGAACTAATGTTGCGTAAAGAGTCAACTGAATCGATTGCCCTATTGTTCACCATTGTTCCCGGACTATGAGTACGCCGGACAATAATTACTTCTACACCTGCTTTAAAACCCGACCACTAGCGTTTATAATATCGATTATTTAATCATTAGGCCTAAAGGGAGTACCTAAGTTTCAATAGTTGCCTAACGGGTTATTATCATCACCACCACCACTATCATCGTCATCATCATCATCATCATCATCATCATCATCATCATCATCATCATCATCATCATCATCATCATCATCATCATCATCAGCAGCAGCAGCAGCAGCAGCAGCATTGTCATTAATAATTTTCATCAGTTATAATTATCATCATCAGCAGCAGCAGCAGCATTATCAATAATAATTTTCATCAGTTATAATTATCATCATCAGCAGCATTAGCATCATCATCATCGCCGTCGTCATCATCCCTATCATCGTCGTCATCGCCATTTTAATCCACTCATTGGCATGCTTGTTTTCAGTGTTGACTTTTCCTCAGCTAATATGAAGTTTTATCTTTTTCTCTTGATAACATAATTAGGTCTGCTAATTGGCAGCAAACTATTTTCCATCTGTTTGGGAGATTTCTGGATCTTGCAGATTGCTTTTCTTTTTGGTTTATTTCATTACTTGACGTCAGCCTTAGCTCCAAATACGGCCATCTTTATGTTAGGTAAGATATTGTACACATTGACTATTAGTCAAGAAGTAGAGTGGTGTTTGATTGCAACGGTTTGCAGTTCAAAAACAAAGTTATTTAAATTAATGTTGCTTCCAATTCAACATGGCTGCCAATAAAATAAATTGTTTGATAGCTATCAATCAGTAATCAATAAATTCAATATGGCAGCAAAAATACAATAAAGTGTCTAATACTGATCTAATACAATACTAATATGGATATATTTCAGGACTGCTTCTAACATTGAGTTGTAATGTTTGTGTATAATCATGAGCTATTTGTTTTAGGTCAGATATGACATTCAAGATGACCCTCAAATATGGCTATTGAATGCATTTCAGTCTGTAGATTGTAGGGCGGCTCAAAACAGCCCAGTAAGAGAAACTAAAGCACCATCAGTCGCGGGGGGGGGGGGGGGGGGGGGGAAAAAAAAAAAAAAAAAAAAATATTTGGCATCCCTCGGAAAATGAGCACTCTATATAAATGCCCAGTAAACATGTATATAGATTCTATGGTGTTAAAGGCTCATGATACGGTCATTTTTATGTCATAACTGTGCGAAAACGGTTTACTGCAAAAGGCCACACCCATAAAACGAATCTTATACGTTAACATCACGAAACAATGCGATCAACAATGTCAAACCAGGTCTTGCAAAGGAAATTTGAGCAAAATGTGGTGCGATATGAGCCAGATCCTGTCAATACGTCGGGTATACGTTGTGTTGTATGAGCGCCGTAGTCTCGTGTGTATTTGTATGTACGTTCGTGCTCGGACCTCGTAAAGTCAATAGGCGTGGTAGGCCCCATATACATGAGAATGAGACTAAATTTGAATAAATAATCTCAGCAGTCTAGGGATTTTTGAAATGGTGCGAAATTAATTTTCAAATGCATTTTTCTCCAAATTTCTTCTACGAACTAAAAGTTCGCAGAACAAAATTGCTTTAAATTATGTCTTCTTGCCGTATGGTAAAAATTGAATGAATTCATCAAGCGGTTTTGAAAGAATCAATCTGCATATTAATGCCGATTTAGGGATTTTTTTCCATAGAGCTCCACAGGAGCCTGGCAAGCTCCAAAATCCCAACTCTAGTATCGAACATCGGGCATCCTTCCATAATCACTCGCTAATCATTCATAGCAACAAATGGATCCCAATGGACCCCTATTACTTACGAGAGGAAGTACATCCAATGGTTAATTGATTTTTGCCTTTGGTAGGCATGTTTGACTCCCATTTTGGATGTTATATGTGAGTAGTATTTTAAATCCACCTGTCTCGATATTAGACAATGTAATCGGTCATTGCAAATCCAGATTATTTAGTACAGCCAATGGTTAATTGATTTTGGCCTTTATTTATATACCATCGGTAGTCACATTTCCCATATTGGATGACATCTGTGATTAGTATTTAAACCCGTCTGTTTGGATAATAGAGAATGTACACAGAAATTACAAATCTAGATTATTTAAGACTCTACTTTCAAACTACAAGGTTTGATTGCATTGGCAGCCATATTGGATTGGAAGCAACTGAAATAACTTTGATTTTATTTTTCTACTTAAGGATAAGAACTGTGCTGAATATGTCTGAACTATTAAATATACAATTATGTGGTGTTGGCGGCCATTTTGATTTTTATAAAAATGCTCAAGGTCACTCGTCTGATACCCATCGGATTCAGAATCAGCAGGAAACACTGGATTAGAAACCCTACGAAAACGTCATATAAAACAAGGTTAATATCATCTGCGATTAAAGCTGCAGTAGCTTGGACTAAAAACATGCGTGCATATTTTCTGGAAATATCCCATATCTTTTTTTAATGGAACATCATTAGGGAACGGTCATTATTTACAGGGAATGGAAGAATTCACTTTTTGGGCGAACAAAATGGTGTTCCTTTTTCGCTTCCGTTCAAATATTCGCATTTCCCTTGATTTTATGAAATCTCCCATTTTAAAGTTCATGTTCCACCTTCTCCTTGATAATCATTTTTATGTTCCCCACTCGCTTACATTTGTTCATATTCCCCCAGAAATACTGACGTATAATGACCCCTCATTTGTTATTATTGGGGTTTTACACATTTTTGGTAATATTTTATTAAACTAACATTTCTAATAGGTACTCTTGTTGGAGGTTTGCGTGCGATGGATGCCCCCGCTACATACACTATCTTATCCAAAATGGTGACACCCGAAGAGCAAGGTAGTACTGTACTCAATATAGCTAAATTAAGCTTTGCATTTTCCAGGTAGCATGCCCCTGAAGTTTCTCATACATTTCTCATTTTTTTCTCGATACAAGTGTATTTCGGAGGTAAAAAACACCTTGAGTACATGATAAAGTAGTAGATGCAAGTGTATTTCGGATGTAAAAAACAGCTTGCGTACATGATAAAGTAGTTGTAAAACACCAACTCAAAATTGATGGAGAAATATAACTGTGATGATTATAGAGGCTCCTTCTCTCCTTAATTGTACGTATACGTACAATACGTATCATACGTCACCAATTAAGGCCTAAAAATTGTTTGATTGCTGTAAACCCGCCCGACCGCCCTATTTTAACCGCTGACACTAAATTTTTTTATTTTTTTGTGTGCAAAAAAAAGTTTTAAACCACGTAAAACAAATATTTTCATTGTGTGAGTGTTTTTCCATCAATGCTGTTTACTGAATATAATGGTCATGAAAACGCTGAAATGCAAAAACAGGAATTTATGACGTCATACTTCGTACTCTAAATGATTGCAGGACTTCAAATGACAAATAAAAGTGTGTTTACAGAAAAAGTGAAGATGTGCCATTTTGTTTTTTGTATGTGTGTCCATATGTTTGGTTCTGGTATGTGAAACATAAAAAAAAAAAAAAATCCGACCTCACGCTACCTATTTGTTTTTTTCTAGTGTTAACGCCAATCAAACAATTTTTTAGGCCTTATAAAGAATTACAAAAGAATTTTATAAAATCCTCTGGGATCCTCATTTTTGATACGAGAAAGGATAACTATTCATAACTAATGCCAAACATACATTATAAACAAATTCTATGTGTTCAAATTTTGATTTCATGTGTCGAAATTTTAATTATTGAAAAAAAATCACTGATGACGTCATACATTTTTTTTATTAATATTTTTTTTATTTGGAAAAAAAAGATAATAAAATCCGCACATACATTTCGTTGATAAGCTTCGAAACTCTATGTAGTGAAGATTGCAGCTTCAGAACTGTAAAAATAAACTGTCCTGGGGTGAAATGTTAAAACCTAATGTGTTTCATTAAAATGTTGCATTGCATTGTGTGAAATTATGACGTATGTACTTCCTTGTACGTATACGTACTTGTATGCTTTCTTCTGGACTGATAAGGCGTACATACACTTTTTTCTACTTCAATCGCCAACTCTGATGTTTTCATTGCAATCTCTAAATCTTAAAGAAAATAATAAAGCAATATATTCCGCCTGGAATTGGAATTTAACCCACAACCTTTGGATTAGGAGTACCTACAGAGTGGTCAAAAAAAAGTTTACACTTTTTCGTCTGCAAATTTCTCAAAAGTGGGTAGACATATCAAAATAGTTTGAAGGTACTTATTAACTACAATATCTTGTTGGAACCTGGTGAAAACGGCATTGAAAACAAAGCTGAAATTACAAAATGGCCACCATCTAGAGAAAAAAGGTAAAAAACCACTTTGCACACACGGCAAGTCTCTGGCACTCCGTTGGCGGTCACGAATTATATCCAAGATTTATACACACATTGGACAATACACCCCGTCATGGGACTTGGTATTTGATAATAACCACAAAGGTAAGAATTAAGACACCTCAAATTATTTTAAGTTTATCTTATAAATTTAAAAATAAAACGGCTACAATGCTTCTTCTTTATAATCTTGTCCCAAACCATGCAAACTTCGAAAATGTACAAGCAGAGTCTCGATCAGTCATGGCAAGAAAAACATGCATGTATCTTTCAATTTAAAATCCTCTCCCAATTGAAATCAACTTAATTATTATGTGAATAGGCATTTCAAGTTCAGTTTCACGGTTGAGATATTCTCTCATTCATTTTCAAACGGTAAACACTTCACACAAATTGGAAGGGTGGTCAGTAGTTAGTTAAGGAGTAGGCCTCCTGCGCTGTTAAAAATGTCCGTAAATTAAGAAAACAGATTTTCCGTAAAATCTGTTTTAGAAAACAATAAAAATAAAAAACAAAAAACATACAAAATGTTAATTTACGGAAATATTTCAAAAATTTCTGGCAGCAATATTTCCGGACTTTTTTTTCGTTAAAATACACATTTTTTTCCATAATATGAGACAAATTTCTGTAAAAATACTGTCAAAGTTCCGTTAATTGACAGAAAATCTGTAAATTTACCCTAAAAAAGTCTGGAAATACTGCTGCCAGAAATTTCCGTAAATTTACGGAAAATTTTCTAACAGTGTGGTATTGATTTCTGTTCAACATAATGGTTTTCCCATAGACTTACGTGTGTGCAAAGTGGGTTTTGACCATTTTTCACTATTTGGCCGCCATTTTGTTATTTGAGCTTTGTTTTGAACGCCGTTTTCACCAGGTTATAACAAGAGTAATTAATAAATATCTTCAAAACCTGTAATATATCCGCCCACTTTTGAGAGATTTGCAGATATAAAAGTGTAAACCTTTTTTTGGACCACACTGTAGAGAAGAACGCCAGAAAGCTACCCTTTTGGGTAGCCGTTTCATATAAAAGTCCCAATTGATTTCGTCATGCGCTGTTTGACGTTGTGCAGTAGTGCTTGACGGAATGAATGCCAATACCTCATTTGCATCAATGGGAATTCTATATGAAACGTCTACCTTCTTTTGTAATAACTACATACATTTATAGCGGAATAAAGCACACACCACAATCATGAATACCCCCGCTATTAGACGAGTTAAAAATAATGTTCCTTAGGCTAGCGGGCAGATCTCATAGCGTTTACAAAGCTGGCGCACCCCTAACAAGTGTTTAGTCCTCTGCATACTGAGCGGATTTACTTATCAATAGCCCCGTTATTTGTTGGAATCAATGAATCATGATGTACATCGGTTGGTCACTGTTATTCAGG
>JAMKCH010053279.1:0-10480 GCA_023653785.1 Ophioderma brevispina
AAACACCAAAGAACAGCTACGATTAGCGCCTGTCACATTTCTGTTTCCCTCTTTCTCTCTGCCACTTTTTCATTCTTGCTTTTCTCCCTCGCTTTCGTTTTTCATCTGTTGCTTTTCCTCTCATTCCCGTTTCCATGGTTACTCTACCCACCCCGTCTCTGTTTTTGATCGCTTATTCTCTCTATCTTCCTCTCTCTTTATGAATAACCCATTTTACACGAAGACCTGCACACCGTCATATTTTAATAAAATAGATTAATAATTCACATCAAGAAACAAAAACAACCTTGTTTCTGAGCAATCGGTATTGACAACTTGTTGATTGACTCATAAAATAAAGGATTGACACGCACTTGACTATGATATTTATGTTGCTTATATGCCATCGAATGCCTGCTAATATCCTGTAAACGTTTGAGGTCAATTCAAATGTCTTGGTCTCTTTTTTTTACAAAAACTCGTTCAGTTTGACATGAATTCAAAAAGTGAATATAATTGCATTTTTTACAGGCCTGTAATTCAAAGGATGCAGTTTTAATGTTAAATGCGGAGTTCAGGTTTGTATAATTTCGAACTGTGACTTTTGTTGTCTTGTGGATTATTAAAAAGTAATACCTGTGCCGGTCGCTAAATCTAATTGGTAATCATCATTCAATACTGTTATAGTATCATCAGGCCCCTGACAGTGACTCAGCAAATTGGTGACACCTCAGTGCACCGCCATTGGACGATTGCGTCAAACTTATTTGCATTTTATGCTATCTGCTGCTATAGCATAGCTCATTATGCGTAGCATAGTCATTATGCATAGCATAGCTGGTTGCTGTGTGCCCACTGCATTATGGGGCCGTTGTCATGTCCCTTAGCTGTCGAAGCAACGGTAATATTCCTAACCGCGGAAGCTCCAAACGGAGTGTGATGAATGAACGTGAAAATCTGATTACGGGAATCGGCAGACAGCCACAGTCAATTCCCATTGATTGTTGTTCCCTGGTATCATCCATTTTGTGATTGTTCTATTTTTTTCTCTATTTTATATGAGATATGATTTCTCGTGGTCAGGAAAAGCAATGTTTATTATGGAAGAGGAAAAATGGAATTCCCCTAGTGCTATATTGAGATAGTGCCATGTGCAGCTTATCAGTTCTAGAAATTTACTACTCTCTAAATGCAAAAGAGTGAATTTCACTCTTTTAGAGTGACTACAGGGCCCACTCCGAAAAGAGTGAAATTTCAAACCCTTTGAAGAGTATGTTTTGTTCAAATTTTTTCTTGATAATGTAAAAAAATAATAAAAATGTATCATTTTGTAAATAATCAAGAGAAAATTTGATAAAAAAATGTTTTTGAAAGGTGTGAAATTTCACTCTTTTCAGTGTGGGCTCTGTAGTCACTGTAAAAGAGTGAAATTCACTCTGTTGCATTTAGAAAGTATAGATATATAGATTGGGGCTATTCCAAGTAATGTTGCAAAACAGATTCCAAAATATAGGTAGTTTTCCATGATGTCATTTAATATAAGATCCAATTGGAGAGTATTAGATTATGTTTATGATGCACGATGATGTTGTAATAGCTATTTTAGGTATTGCGAAATACTAGTTGTAAAGTATAATATATAAGGCGTTTGCAAGTTAAAACTTTGCCAGTAAAATTGATCTCCAGAGATGGTAGATAGGTGCAGTACCATTGCTGATATTTTGGATCCCACGTACGGGAGATAGAAAGCTAATTTATCTGCAGTTAGCTCGTTATCAGGCCCGTCGGAGCCGCTACGGTTGGTACGGAATGAACCGTACCACTTTTCAGCTAAAAAAAAGAGAGAGAGTAAAAAAAGAGAGGAGGATAAGAAAAAAGAAAAAAATATGAGAAGGAAATTCTCAAAAATCTTGATAATTATAAATATCATGGTTATAGGTATGGGCTCATTTATAATACGAACATCAAAGCTTTCATTATCGCATTGACAGGATCGCGTTATTGTCAAACCGTAGAACAATCAACTTTATCTACAATCAAGTTTATCTATAAAATAATTATTGCCTTTGTATTAAGTTAATATGGAAAACTTCATTCCATTTTTCAAAATTTAGGAGCTTCAAGGGGGCGTCGCCCCCTTTAACCCCCACAAGGGGCTCTGCCCCTTTCATCCCCGCTGGGGGTTACACCCCCAGACCCCCGTTAAAACCGTACCACTTTCAATTTCACTCCGACGGGCCTGCTCGTTATAGTAGATTTCAAAATAAGTGATACCTCATTAAAAGTTTTAGGTCTGTCCATTCACCGTGAGAGGTAAGAGGAAATATTTTAATGGCCACAGGTAGGAAAGTTTATGATACTCATACAATGTATAGTAATGTATCTATTAAATAAACATTGTTCCACATCTAAGAAAGCTTGGATGTTTCAAATGAAGTATTAGGATGAAAACACCAGCAAATATTTCATTAAATGTTGTTATTTGAACATAACTTACCCTTGACACTGCAAAATATCATTCTTTATCACAGTATTTGAGAAATAATGCATTCTTATATCAATGCACACATAACACAACTAAGTTTTGGCCATCAAAGGTGGGCCAAACTTGTATTAAGAGATCAGCACAAAGCGGATTTGACAAGTCTTTCTATCATTAACAGACCATTGTATAACTGAATGCATCAGTTTCCAGTATAGCCGATTCTGTAAAGTACCATGGACACAATATGTTTTTGTAATGGCAACAAAGGCCTAGTCCTCACATGGCCGGGGATTGAACCACACCCCTATGGAAATATGTATGGAGTCTCACTTAATTTGAAAAAAAAAAAAAAAAAAAAAAAAAAATATAGTTATTTAGTTACTAAAAGGATTCCCATGGATTACATACTGTGGATTTATATGACTTTACATGCTGTCATTTTAGAGTCTTCGCTGTGAGGACATGTCGTTGTTGAACTGCAACGCTTCGTTTAATTAATGGCATTAGTCACATGTCAAAGCGGATACTTATGTAATTTTGTAACTTAAGGACATTGAGTGTCATTATATTTGTATTTTGGACATTCCATATTCTTGAACCAATTAAATTGATAAAAACAGTGTATTATATTCCTAACGTTCTTTTCGGAAAATGGCAACTAACCTGACGATCACCGCGAAAAAGGAGGTAGCGTTATTTTTCTTGTTAGATATAGGGGCAATTTCCCCTTAAACAAGGCAGGGGTCCGCTACATGATTTTTGACAAGTGGAAAAATGCGGTTACGGGACGTTAGGGATATAAATTTCAGATCATTTATTAATTATGCACTGAGTCACGCAGTCATAGACCAGCGGACCGATCTTGTAGCATTTACAAAGGTAGCGCCCCTGGGAAGTACATAATTTTTCCGAAATAAATTTTCGTATATGCATGCACATTTTCTTGAAAATGAATTAAGTTTCATCTCATTTTACTACATTATTATTTTTTGTCGTTATTATTATTATCCTCAAAGGGACAGAGGACAAACAGAAACTCACCATAAGCTCGGTATCACTAACAGCAGTTGCTTGGGAACGTGTTCAAAAAGAAATATTTGTGTTAGGTCCGTGTAATCGCCCCAATCGCCCATTTAGCTCACTCGCCGAGAGGGCGTACATTCAGACGGTCGTCCACATACATTCATCTCATGATTTAAAGTGACAGTAGGAGATTTTTTGAGAATTACGAATTTCTCTCAAATTGCACTGGATCGGTTGTCGACCACCTACCAAGAACGTTTCGAAGGTTTTTGACAAACATTTACAAAAGAAAACCACAAACTTTGTTTTGAACTTGCCTGTCACAGCTGTTTGACCCCATTCAAATTGTCTCTTTTATTTTTAGAGCAATTTTAACAATGGCGACACAATTTTGACAACTGATATAAGTAGGGACATGCAAGAGCTATTACCACCGCAAAAATCAGAAAAATCCATTGCGGGAATCTTGCCATATAGGCCTACAAAGGTCATAATTTGTATGTTATAGCGCCCTCTATATGCCTATTTCCCATAGAAAGACGTGTAAAACTAGATTTTTATGAAAAATCATATTTGCCCGCAATGAAATTTCATCAAATTTACACAGGATGTAGATACTGGTATAAATACTCCAAATCAGTTGTCAAAAGTGTGTCGCCGTTGATAGTTTGTTTATTCTCGTTTTGGTGCATAATAAAAGAGACTGTCCAACCTGTGCTGTATCGTAATCGCCCTATAGAAAACTCTGCTTTGATTTTCTGTCGTGCAGACGAAATACTAAACATCATCTATTACCCAAAGACGGCGTAATTGGCTTATTCACTTCAGGTGTGAACCTAATCAGCTAATACATCGTTAAGCATTCCCAGAATGCAAAAACCTGTAAATCTTGGAGAAATTTACTAGTCCTAGTATTCAAACCAAGTTACGTTTCATAAATGACAAAGATTGTTAGTACTACAGTCCTTATCATAATTTGTTGGGACAGAATCGGAACACACACCACGCGAGCGTGGACTGGCGTGAGCCAGGAGGAACATCGCACCTCGTTTTCGCACGCGTAATTGGTCGAAGTATGCGCCGAACCTTCCCCGTAGCTTGTTGCGCTTACCAGAGTGCGCGTAGCTCCTGTTAAGTAATTTTTAACCCACTGTAGTCGTAGTTACATGAATGATGAAAAAAAAATTTACAACCAATTCCAATCATCCTGAAATAACTAGTGAAACTGCCCTGATCACTGCTGACAGGATGCAATAATCCCTGATGTATTTTGTATGGTTCGCTAAATTTAAAACTCTTGCAACATGCTCAAATATAAGCGTACATCCATGTGGTCATAAGTTACGTATAGCAACACCAGTCCCGGGGGGGGGGGGCACTTGTATTCAAAGGTGGAGTATGATGCGTAACAAGAAAACGCGTAAAAAGGTGTTTTTTTTCCACAGGCGATGTACGCGCGGGGGGGGGTTACAAATCGTTTAGGGTGTCAAAAACAGCAACATATGGAAAAAGGGTATGTTTTTTTCGTAACCCTGGGAAATTTTCAAGTTATATCTCTTAAAGCAGGGATCAAAATCTTCCAAACTTTGTGAATCGAACTAGGAAAGTAAAGCAAAGGAAAAAAAAATAATAAGGTATATTTACGATTCAAGCACTGCGTACTTTGTTTAGGGTGTCATAAAACAGATAAAAATACTTGTTTAGGGTATGTTTTTAGCTTGTTTTTTTAGTCGGTGAAAATACGTGTTTAGGGTGGCATTTTGAAAGTCCATGTCACACGCATCATATCCTCCTGTGAATACAAGTGGCCCCCCGGGGACAACACATGCCGGGTAGCTCCTCTCATGGCTCTCTCCCTTGTACCGATAAAGGGTACAGTCACCATGATCACTGTGCTGCAGTCTTTGGTGCTTTACGTCGCATAAACGGACGGTATTTGGGTGTAAATCCGCCAACCTTTTGTGCTAGAAAGTCAGTTCTCCGAATTCGCCGTTTTCGTTCTCATCAATTTTAATTTTTGTTTTTCCGAAAAAAAACGGGCCAATTTCGGCTATTAAAATCTTAACATCCGTCCACACTGAACGATGGCGAAATCCAATATGGCCGTTCAAATAGTTGAATCTTGCTCGTTTACGTCAACGGATCCGTTCATTCGCGCCGGCGGGCCTGTACCCAGATCAAGATTGGGCTTTTATGATCTTATTTGGTCAAGAGTATTCCAGAATGATACCAAAAATAAAAAGTGTACGATCCCTTCCTTTATGGGTCCACGATCATATAAGGAAGAAAAATTACTTTTCCATCGATGGTCGTGGACCCTTCAGACATGCCGCCAAAAATGTTTACCAGTCCAGACCGAACCCGTTCATTAGGATTCGTTTCGCAACGATCAAAAAATCTATTGGAACGTACTGGCATAAATGCTAATAAAGGATCGGTCCAAATAGGTCTTTTGTATATGGGTAAATTTCAAATATTGGTAATTTCCAAATGAAAGTAGTCGCATATTATCGGTCTTGAACTGAAAGTTTAAAAAGTCAGAGTTTTGCTAAGCTTCATCTGGAGAATAAATACGACTGAAACTTAACCCTATTGTCTATATATGGCCATCATCCGTAGTACCTCAAGCATTAATATGTGGATAAAGCGAACCATACTGTTAGAGGAAGTTGAATCAGCGGTCAAAATAGTGATTTTCCCTGCCAAAAGTAGGAGACTTGGTAGAGAGACAAGTTCATACACATTATTTTTGTTCATAATTACAACATGAATTTCGCCATAAGTAAATGTCAATCTTCCTATATTGATTGATTCCAGTTTAGAGTATAATTATTCACAAAATTATGCAAATTACAGCTCCTTGATAAAAGGATCTGCTCTCAATGAATTTAAAAATAAAACTGCGTTTCAATTCTCTTGCAAGCATTATATCCGCGATCCTCTAATCAGATTACGAGCTCCACTTTTAGAATTTCAACAAGCCCTAATCGAGAGTGGACCGTTTTGTTTATTACACATTTTTCCAAATATATACAAATATTAATCCAAATTTTTACATTTTCCAAATATTATCGATGTACGCAATCAGGCGGGGCTTGGCAGCCTAGATTACAGATTTAGCTATTGGTGTTAAAATAGCCGTAGTTAAATTTATAACGGGAGATATATGCTAAATCCATGATTAACATATCAATGACTTATTTTTTTATTTTTACAAGATGAATATAAGCACCTATCCGTATTTGAATTGCAGCATTTAAAAAAAAATTGACCCCTGTACAAAATATTTTATCCTTTGACCTATTTTGACCTATATCGGGTTACACTGTAGGATTCTTACAAACGTGCGAAGTATTGCGAAGCACACAGTCCAGCCAGTGTTTTTCCTTTCTTTCTTCGCATACGTACCATCCTATAGTGACTCTGCAGTTGCAGGTTCCTATCCACCAGTAGTGGCGTACCTCTGCAGCTACTCGGGTGTACCTCACAGGTAGCTACTCCCTACCGGCTAGCCTAGGAGGCAACACTTTCGAGCCCATAGAGGGCGCAAAACATTCAATTGTTGTTTACTTCTCTTCCACCATTTTCAAGTTAAAAACGTTATATTTGAGTTCGCCATACCAAACCCACTAAATAGGACATTTTGTGTAAAATTATAACACACGTGACCAAAATGGTAAATAATGGATAAATTACTAATATGGCAGGTACTGCCATGAAGAAGCTGCTAGGTGGTTGTGGTCATTGGTTTCACACCACCAAATAATTGCCATTGTTTTATGTACAACATGGTCCTAATTAAAACGTAAATTTCTCATTAACGAAGCGACTCAGGTGCTTTAATTATGCATTAACTTGGACTGCTAGACCTCTGCATCCATTCAGCAATAAGAATCATAAGTTGACCACGGAGTTTTTGAACTATTGAATCATGAAGACAACGCTGAGTTCCGATCCCCTCTGCACTGTGGCTTCTAGTCCAAATTTCCTTGGTATGGGTGTAAATTAGTACTGTAATTACTCAGTGAAAGCCTCACCAACTTTTTTGTCTTGCTATTTTGCTGATTATTTACCTTTAAAATAATTTCTCCCACAAATATGGCCCAGGAAGTTCCAGTTTCTACTTTTTTCAATTTGAACTTAACTTCACTTTTTTTAACCTTTTTCCCAAACCTTTTTCGGCCAGAGGGTGCCCAGACAGATCTATTTAGTGGTGTGAAATCTACAGAACCCTCATATTTGTAAATCAATGCACCTCATGTCTATTTCAAACCATCTTGGCAAATTTTGATCATTCATGAGAATAAATTTCATATTTAATGAATGAGCAAGAAATTAATGTGTCTAAAAACATGATATTAAGCTTATTACTGGAGCTTCTTGGGAGCTCATTAACAGCCAGAATAGGAGACACAACATTGACTGAGTTTCTTTGCTAATTATGTAACAGAAATAACAAAACTTACTCTTTTCTCGTCATAGCACCTGGCCCTTGGAAAGAAGTGGCGGGGGGGGGGGGGGTTATGGGAAGGGCTTATAGAGTGGGGTGTTTCTCGGGACAGCTATGTACATGTATGTCAAGCCAAAAGGCGGTTACAGCGGTAATAGATAAAATAAGCCCCACAATTTGGGAAAGAGCAGCCCTCATCTGTGTACACCCGGGTCGCAAAACCTGCTGTATGCTTTATCCATAAGGTGGTGAGGCTACTTCAAAAACGGGTACGGTAATATAACATTGCACAAGCCAGACTGCTGAATGTGCACCTTAGTCGTATAGACAGCTCGCACTCCACTTCGCAATCTGAATGAATAAGCCAGCCAAGTTTACACGTATTTCACAGCTCTATTAATTCCTTGATCTGTCGATCTTCATATTTTCATGCTTACCCCCCCACCCCCCGTAAGACTACACAGGCTACACTAGTGGTCTGTAAGTGTAACTAGTCTTGAACTCAAGGATGACAAGAAACAAGTTCAATGTACTAGAGGTTAGGGGTACAAACTTTTCTGTAGTCTTCTACACACATCGCCTATAGGTTTCACCACACCAAATTAAATTGCCATTGGTTATGTACAAACATGGGGCCCTAATTAAAACGTAAATTTCTCATTAACGAAGCGACTCAGTTGCTTTAATTATGCATTACCTTGGAATGCTAGACCTCTGCATCCCATTCAGCAAGAAGAATCCATAAGTTGACCACGGAGTTTTCGAACTACTGAAGCATGAAGACAACGATGAGTTCCGATCCCCTCTGAACTGTGGCTTCTAGTCAAAATATTCCTATGGGATGGGCGTAAAATTAGTACTGTAATTACTCAGTAGTAAGCCTCACACACCTTTTTGTCTTGATATTTTGCTGATTTTTACCTTTAAAATAATTTCTAACACAAAATATGGCCCAGGAAGTTCCAGTTTCTACTATTTTTCAATTTGAATTAGACGTCACTTTTTTTTACCTTTTTCCCAAACACTTTTCGGCCAGAGGGTGCCAGACCAGATCTATTTAGTGGTGTGAAATCTACAAGGCATCCTACGGGATACATGACCATTGTCTTTTTTACTCCATTGGACTGGAGGAAGAATTTGATATTTCATAACTTTATTGAAGCATTTTAGAAATTCAATTATGTGACATGTGACCTCAGTAACTCAAATTGCCCAAGGGTGTTATGGTAGCAATAAAATTACATCAGTACCAACTGTGAAGTTTCTCTCCAAGTTCTATCTGACCAGTATGGACAAGTAGAACGTTGCTCAAATGTTGATATATGACGATATGACGAAGTATTGCATCTGTTCTACAGAGCACGTGCGATCCAGTGGAAAAGCGCAGGACTCATGATCATTGGACCGTTTAAAGAGACATGAGGACATTTCCAGAAAGAAGCACCCACAACTTTTTATCAAACCCGGTGTGAAAGCAGATATAGTCCGGCGGGAGGCACAGTCCGGGGCTCTATAGACGATAACGGAATAAAGCGTAAAACTAATGTTGCGTAAAGAGTCAACTGAATCGATTGCCCTATTGTTCACCATTGTTCCCGGACTATGAGTACGCCGGACGATAATTACTTCTACACCGGTTTATTGCATATTTGGAATGCTTACCAATGTTAAGTACCTGAAGTGAATCACACCTGAAGTGAATAGGCCGAATACACCGTCTTTATGTAATAAGCTGATGATTTAGTATTTTCTGTCGTGCACGACAGAAAATCAAAGCATGGTTTTCTATAGGGACGATTATACGGTGTACCATCGACGCCACAAAAAAATGAAAATGAAAAAAAAAATGAAATTTAAAAAAAAAATTTTTTTTTAATTGGATTATTTTTTTCCTTTTTTCACTTAGGATTTTTTTTTTGTTTTGTTTTTGTTTTATAATTTTTTAATTTTTTTTTTAATTTTTTTTGGCGTCGTTGGTACGTGTGTGAAAAAAAAAGATGTGAGGGAAAATAAAATTTTCGCTATATAAATGGCTGGAGATTACAAATCCGGAAACCAGCCACGGAGGAGACGAGGCTTGAGTTCGCTGCTGCTGTAGCCACGACCCTGGCTGTAGCTATGCTGTAGTTATGCCGTATTGCATGCATTACTGCATGTCGCATAACTAAATTCGCGCAATATTCGTCTCAGATTAATAGACTGTCCACACAAAAATGTAATCATTTTGCTGTTTGTTGTGGATTGGGCGATGGAATGGAAGGGGCAATATCTTGTTTGAAGCCTCTTAATAAGGACGTCACAATTTGACCCCCTAGCTTACTGAAAATGGGTAGACCAATTATCCTTCGCACTTTCTCTGTTAACGGGATTTATTGGTATAAATCTATCGGAACATATATAATGAAATATCCCTAAATATGACGTACCAGATGGTTTGCATGGTCATTGGAGTATTCCTTGCGAAGAAAACACCATTTTCACGCATAACTTTCGAAGCAGTAGACGATTTAAGGAAGCCGCCACGTTGATTTTTTACGCTATCG
>JAMKCH010053280.1:0-10291 GCA_023653785.1 Ophioderma brevispina
GAAGAAGAAACTCTAAGCTATCCTTTGGTACCAAATGTATAGGAATCGGGTGTTCTAGTAACGAAAATCACAGGGGCGGGTGGTAACACAAAAAAAGGATCAGGTAGCGAGGGTTAATTAGAGAAGACAAATAATAAAGACAACAATCATAGAAGTGTAGGCCTAAATGGGCAAACATAATCGCATAATAATAAGTCCAGATGTGTTATATAATGTGATTTTTTTAAAATTAAAAAAATGTTTTAATTGATTGTTTAATTGACACATGATGTGGGGACTTGATGGGACTTGACATAGTTATACGCGTACAGGTAATTTCACCGTCATGGATTTAAACACTTCCTGTTAATATTAATACCGTAATGCAGACTTTACACTTCCATAAGCGTGGGTGCGCGCGCATGCGTGTCTCCAGCTCTCAAGGATTTAAGGAAATTTTTAAGTGGTACAGTTAGAGACTGAGAGTTAGGGTTTTTTAATTATTTTGATGGAATTAATGCAAAACTCAAAATAATTTTAGTTGTATTAGAATGTTATCATTGTGGGTTTGATTTGATAGTAGAGACACTAAGGTTGGATTGTAGAATTTTTTTTTTATTGTTGGGTCAAAAAGTGGTAATTTTTGCTTATTTTGGTTGAAAACAAAATAGTAAAATACACTCAATTTCGTTGACCATCTAGGCTGAAGCCACAAGCCAATATCGATCGTTACATTATACTGCAAGCCAATGGCTCATCAGGCGATTTAAAAGTAGTTTTCCGACGATAACTCAGGTTTCCATCTAAACAAATCGAGGGAAACTATGTTATCAATAAGACAAACTTACTTTTTCCTCATAGCATGAACTGGTGTTATCGGCAAATAAAATACGTTTATAACCAGGAAAAGTAAAGTTTATAAATGGATAAATTAAGTTTTTAATTGAAAATTCAGTGGTTATGAAGAAGAACTTTACGATTATGAGCGAAACATAGTGTTCAGACGAACTGTGTTTATTAAGCGGAAATTAAAACTTTTTTTTTAAACAACTTAATTGATCAACCATATGTTATCAACTCAAAAAACGTAGTTTAGTCACTGATTTAAACTTATGTTATAACCCTTAAAACATCATTTTTTTTCAGTTGAAAATCTTTAGTTTTCAAAACATTTAGATAATCTAGTCAAGACTTATAGTTTTACGCAAAAAATAAGTTTCTCATATGAAAAACTGCAGCTCATCACGAAAAACACTTAGTATGTCAAATTGTGATGGCTTGTGGTGGTGTCAGGATTATTTTTCAATGAGTAGTAAGCTAATTCCGGGGCGGCAGATGGCCCAGTTTTCGATAAAATTTGTTTATCACAAGGCTTAGTTGTAATCATATATGTCGGGGCGGGAAAAACATCATATGTAAATCCAGAGGTCAAATGCAAAACCTTATATGTAAAAATGGGCCCCAGTGCTAAAACTCATATGTGCATTTTTGGTCACATTCGGGTTATAGCTTGAATTTCATGCCAATATGATAGTAAGCATATGGCACTTATTTCAGAATCTGGAGGAAATAATTACCTAAATATATTAGAAAGAAAAACCTTTCTAGTGCATTGCATTACAGCAATTATTCAGTTTTTGGTGTCTCTCGAAAATGTTACATATGCGGTTTTGTCATGTAACCGTTTTTACTACCTGTAGGTTTTTGCTTTTTAAGGTCAAATGCCACATATCGAGGTTTTTCCCGCCCAGGGACGATATAGTTTTCAAAGAAACTAGATTAAAAAACGTTTGTTTTTCAATTGAAAAAAAAAAAAATTCACTTACATGATTGAAAAACTGCTTATAAAATCATTTAAAAAACCCAAAAAGTTTTAAAAACAAAAAAACCTTTTTATCACCGATAAACTTTCAAAACGTAGTTTACATGTCGATAAACTTATTGTTTTTCCAAATTCAGAATGGGTGATAAAATAAGCGAAAAAAATAGTAAATGTATGTTCTAACAAAGAACCCTAATTCTATAGGCTCTATACAGAAACACAACAAATCGTCGGCTGAATGCAAGACCAACGTAAGTGACATGTTGTCAAAATTGATTTTTTGGTGAATTTTGAAGAGGTATTCGCGCATAATTTAAACTATGTTGTGAAGATATGTAGTGATTAAAACAGTTTTATACGGGGGGTAAGAGAAGAAAAGATAAAAACCGGTCAAACAACAAATGTGCAATTCGCGTTTTCCGCTTAATGCAAGACTCACGTAATTGGCACTTTGCGGTGGTCTTGCATTGAGCAATTTTGCACCTTTTTCATTGCAAGACCAACGTAGTGGCACTTACTTGGTCTTGCAATAAACATATTGCCCCTTTTCAGTGCAAGTCCAACGTAAGTGGCACTTACGTTGGTCTTGCATTAAACATTTTGCCAAAACCTTTTCAGTGAAGACCAACGTAAGTGGCACTAACGTTGGGCTTGCCATAAGCATTTGTGCACCTTTTCAGTGCAAGTCCAACGTAAGTGCAGCACTAACGTTGCCACTTACGGTGCTCTTGCATTACCCAATTTTTCTACCAACGAAGTGGCCATCTTGATCTTTGACCCTCGAAACATAGGCCCAGTCACCTCTTTGTGTCAGTTATCAACAGTGTTGGTTAGATATAGCGAAAATTGTATTTTCTTTCTTAATTGGCGATAGCTAAATTTGCATAAATTTTCTCAAAATGATACGTGGACACTTTTTGATTTTTTACATAGCTTACTCGTTTTGTACGCATTTTTTCTGATATCGTGAACATTGATTAGAAGTTTATTCAGGGGGGGCGTGCACGAACACCCCTTCTAACCCCTAACTAGTGGGGGCCACCCAGATTTTTTCCATCAAATCCAAGATGGCGGCCAAATTCGAAAGGACACCAAAATTACCTTAATTGATATGAAGTGGTGTGGAACATTTTAAATTTCCAGGTTTTTTTTCCAGTGGTCCTGCCACCCTTAAGCTATATACATCGATTTCAGCTGAAGCAACCACCCATGATGTGTCTCACAATCCAGATGGCGGCCAAAATCCAAAATGGGGGCCAAAATTACTCAATTAGAAGCTACACTGCTCTAATTTCCTTTTTAAAAAAATAAACCTTTCTTGCTGGATTATGTTATTCGGAACCTATATCGTGTGTTTAGCTTACTGGCCACCTACGATTGAATCTCAATCCAAGTATGGCCGCCAAAATGGCCACCAAATTACCTTAATTAGGGGTATAGGTGCTGGAGTTTCCATTGCAAGATTTTCAGTAGTGCTCTCCATTCTAAATCTAAACTAATATCCTTCAAATACAGCAGGAACACCGCCCATAATTTGGTCTCAAATCCAATATGGCGGCCAAAATCCAAAATGGGCCGCCAAGCTCCCTTAATTGATGCTAGTATGTTGATGTTTATCACTTGAAGGTCACTTAATTGGTTCTCCGGTATCTATAAACCTTCAAATCAGCTGAAAACGACACCCATTATCTTATGGTCTCGAATCCAAGAAGAATGGCCCTAAATCCTATTTTGTCCCCAAAAGTACCCTATTTGATATAGTATTTGAAGTTTTCCATTTTTGAAGTTGCTTTTCATTCTGAACCTACAATCCTTTTCAGTAGCTTGAGACCACACAAACATTTGAATTTGAACTAAATTCCAAAATGGTTTTCACTTAATCCAAAATGGCTGTCAAATGTCACAAATGAATTCCCCCATATTCTCTGTAAAATTAACCCTTTTTTGTGTAACATGGGGGTTTACTTGGTACCAAGATTTTTGTATAAAGTACTAATTATGCTAATTTTGTCATAACTTACTAAGAAATAATGTCAAGGTTAACTTCATGTGTGTTTAGAACGTCCAACGGGATAACAAAATGGACAGCACACAAATTCAAGCCCATATAAGTTTATGGCCCTTTATATTGCAATTGGTACAATCTGTGAACACTGGTAAATGAAAATACTTAATTCTGACAGATGTACACCCGCACGAAGTCTTCTTCGTCATACAATTACAAATGAAGAGCGCCGCTCATTACTCTCACTACTAAATGGTGACGTCATATTTGTGATACAATCTTGGGGGGAGTTTTCGGAAATTCTGAAATGTGTGTTCTGACGTTCGAGAGACCTCAAGTGGTCAAAATTCTATGCCCGCCTGGAATATGGGAAAATCCGGTAATGTCTCGGCTATCGGAAGCTGAAAAGCAGAATTTAAAAATAAGCCCTTTCCGTTCGTGATTGCTGTTGTGTTTTGTGTCAGTAACGTTGCGCCATTGGGTCATCCCGGAAATTGAGGGTTGAAAAAAGTACTCCCAAATAAGCGTAGATTATGCGCGATATAATTGACTAGTGAGATATATCTGTGTCGGTACTTCTTAGATCATTCCTGAACCTACAGTGCCATCATTGCAAAGTGACATTTACTTTTACTATGGTGACAACGCAAATATGCATGGCTATTTTCCTCCGGCAGTGGAACCAAGTTTGAATGGGGAAATGCAATAGAGTATTTGATTGCTGTCATAATTATATGCGCGGAACCGTGTTTGTGGCGCAGTCAAGCACGCATGGTTTGCATGACACTGTACAATGTACACACAGATTTCGGTTGTGTGTATATTGCAACGCGGTGAATTGTGACTTAGGTCAGTCAGGAATGTACTACAACATGCGAGAATTGCCGTCGGTGACTAGCGCGGTTGACTTGTCACTAGAATCTTCTATACATCTTCAATAGAGAGGTTTGTTTGTGCACTGATCTTCAATCGAATGTGTTGAAACCAGTCCTCTAATCCCGTAACCCATCTGCCCCAGCTGAATTGATAGGTTCCATTTAATGTGTGTTTAGAACGTATGATTTCAGTAGTGCTCTCATTCTACACTTATATCCTTCAATTCAGCTGAAACACCGCCCATAACTGGTCTCCAACTCCAGAGATGGCGGCCCAAAATCCAAAATGGTCGCCAAAAGATACCTTAATTCGATATCTAGTATTTAAAGTTTATCATTGAAGGTCATTTGAGTGGTCTATCGCCCTCTACCTATAACTTGCAAATGCAACTGAAACGCTGATATATAGAGTAATGTTTGATTTTTCCATTTTTGCAGCTGCGCTTTGTCACTCAGACTCTAATATTACCTTTTACAGTTAGCTTGATATCCACACAAACGTGATTTTGAACGACAGTCCAAATGGTTGTCACTTATCCAAAATGGCTGTCAAAATGTCCTCAAATTGAATCCTTCAATTCTATTTGCAGTCAAAATCTTGGTACCAATAGGCAGATGTTGTATTTACGTACTAATTATGCTAATTTGTCCATAACTTACCAAGAAATCGTGTCAAGGTTCATTTAATGTGAGGAGGGGTGGAAGAGGAGGCAATTCGCCTTTACATTACTCCCCTCCTTCATCTTCGCCCGATTCAATGCATCCTCGATCTTCTATATCTCATCATAACTGATATGATATAACCTTTATTGATCAGAAGAAACTACTGAAATGCTTTTTTAATCAATTTCGACGACACTGCGAATATATATTATTACAGTCATATACTTCAAAAAGAAAATCACAAAGATCTGAATCGAACAACCCTAGTTCCTTCCCAATTGCATATATAGTTGTGCGACATAGTCCCTGGGAAGGCTGACCGCAAGAAGATTGCCCCTTTCGAATTGTGGTCCAAGACATAGGCGTTCCCAGTTACATTTATTGAGGGGGGCTGGACTAAAGATTTTTCGAACCAGAGAACGAAGCGAGCCCTGAGTGAGCGGAGCGACTAACGGGTGTGGGTCCGGGTGCGCCGCCTTAGGCCCCTGGTGGGGTCCAGTTGCAGATCCCCTGAAGCTCCTGGATTTTAGGGTTTTCAAGACCTGATGAAAACGCCTTTCCTTGCGTACATCTTCCGATACTTTTTGAATCCGCATTTGGCATAAAAAATCAAATAAATGTACCATGTTCCTCTTCTTTTTCGTCTTCTTCTTTTCTTGTCTCTTTAAAAAAACCTTCTCTTTCCCTTTTTCTTTCTCCTTCCTCTTTCTTCCTTCTCTTTTTTCTTGAGAACTTCGAGGGGGGCTAAAGCCCCCCAAAGCCCCCCCCCCGGGTAGCATTTGCAAGAAAATAAATTTGAGAATATCTAGAACTGAACATAAGAACCAATAAATTGAGCAAATTGATACCTCCAGATAGACTTGTGTGACACCGTAGATTGGTCTCCTGATCCGATCAAGCTGAAATACTTTTGCAAACTGGTCATATCAGTAAAGAAAGAAGACAAACCTAGACAAAAACTATCCAGGGAGATGGAAGGTAAAAGAAACAGGAATGTCAAAAGTCAGAGCTGAGAGCAAATGGGTTATGGGATAGAGGACTGGATTCAACACTTCTATTGAAGTCAGTGGTGTACATCTTCTGCCAGCATTAAAGAAGTGTATTCATCTGCCATGACTCACAGACGGACACTGATTGCAATCTCAGTGCAATAAACTTTATCATGGGCTTCAATTTGGTGTTTGTCATTGTTTTCCGTTGTAGGTTCTAAACACATATGAAATTAACCTTGAAATTAGTCTTAGTAAGTTATGGAAATTGGCATAATATTAGTACTTTAATACAAAATCTGCTTCTGATCGAGTAAAAAAGGTTACTTTTTGCCTGCAAATAGAATCCGGACACGAATTCAGTTTGAGTACATTTTGACACCATTTTGGATTAGTGAAAACCAAATTGTTGACTTTAGTTAAAATTCAATGTTTGTTTGTACTCAATCTACTTTAAAGGATGTCAGGTTTTCGGAATGACAAAACAGCTGCAAAATGGGCAAACTTCAAAATCAGCAATGGGGTAATTTTGGCGGCCAATTAGATTGCAGGTCATCTTCTTGGATTCGAGACCATAAAGGGTGCCGTTCAGCTGAATTTGACGGTTATAAGGAAAACGACTTAAGTGGACCTCAAGTGATAAACTCAACATACTGGATATCTCATTATGTAGCTTTTGCAACCATTTTGTAGATTTTGCCTGCCATCTTGGATGTAACCATAAAATGGTGGTTTCGTGTTCAGCTGAATTTGAATGTTTAGGCCTAAGTTTAGAATGATGGCACTACTGAAAACTTTTTGCAATGGAAAGCTCCGGCACACTATACTCTTCTCAGAGAGTTAGAAGAAGGAGATGGTTCAAAACTGTTACTCCTTCAAAAGATAATCTGTTCATCCGCCTATTCATCTTAATAGCCTTAAATCGATTGATTCGATCAAAGACTTGCGCTTCTTGCTATTGAACATTACATACACCTGCCATTAAATCCCAGAACTATTCCAATTACCCAGTTGTCACCTGGCATTTACACAAAGTCTATACACTTTGGGTCGTGCCAGTACAGCGAAACGTACTCTTCTGCATCACTTACAGTTACAGACAACTTTGACCCCCAATTTTCAGCATTTCTGCTCTTCTGACACTGTCTGACACAACCGGTATGTTGGGTTGTATTCAAAATGCATTTATCTCATCATTCATCATATCGTATTTCAGAGGAACTACCGGTGTTTAAATTAGGCTAAATAACAACATCCTTTAGTGACCTCAATAACTTAATCAAGGCTAATTTTTGCCTATTTTCTTTCGTTAAAAAAGTCCACTGTTTTCCTTCCCCCTTCCCTCAATTTTTCGCCAATGAAAAAATAAAAATAATTATCGATCAACAAACGTGGAGTTTATTACCACAGAAAATTTTGCTGGATATTAATAACTGTTTAGTATAGCAGTAATTGTCAAATACTTCCTGTTCTGAAACTTCCTGACTGGCCAAGTTTTTGAGGTCGATGACCATATTACTTCAAAAATGCAATCGAGCGGCCCTTGAAGTTACCCAAACCAAACAATGAGCCTGGTGAATGAGAGTACTCCTGGGTAATCGGATTTCTAATTCGAGCCATCTCCTTCTTCTCATCTTCTCTGACCCTTATTAAGGTAATTTGGTGGCATTTTGGCAGCCGTCTTGGATTTGAGACTAATTTTTAGGTGCCCGTACGCTCAACACACAGTTCAGAAATAACCTACCCAGCAGAAAAGGCTAAAAGGGAAGTCTAAGAGGCAGTTAGTTTCGAAGTGAGTAATTTTTGGCCCCCAATTTTGGATTTTGGCAGCCATCTGGATGGGTGGTGCCTCAGCTGAAATCGAAGTGTATATCCCTTAGGGTGGCGAACCACTGGAAAAACCTGAAAATAAAACTGTTCTCACATACTTATATCTATAAGGTATATTTGAATTTTGGCCACCATCTTATATTTGTGGCAAAATTGGGTGCCCCCAAGCCTTATTTAAAGAGTATGGTTCATGGACATAAAACCGTTGAGAAAAGATTGACCCCACAAAATGGCAACTTTTCCCTGGATTAGTCTGTCTAATATGAATGGTTAACTGTGTGAACTCCATTGGAATGGAGAAAAATGGGGAGGTGTAAAAACTGCTGCATATTCTGCTTCATTTTTATGCGATATATAATTATGTCAGAATATGTATTTTAAAATGAGTATTAATCTATTATCCGTAAGATATTTAAATTTTTATGACATGTTTTAAATTTAACAAACCTCTTACCAGGATTGCCATGTTTCCCTCAGCAATCAAAAGCGTGAAAGCGTTTACATCTAACATCTCAAAAAGGCTATCGATCGAATGGCGATTTAAGACTTTTTGCTTTTATCTCGAAGCATTTATAAAGTTCACCGCAAAAAATGTAATTTCAAATTGTTTCACAAAATATCAGGCTAGCTGCGCTCATGCGTCAATCGTTGGGGGACGAGGGGGACATGGCCCCCACGTTTTTGAGGGTGGGACCAACGACACAATACCAAATTTCCTCCAATTTCCTCCCCCCATGATTTGGTAACTAAGGGCCTACGCCCGCTTACCAATGTGAGTATCGGGGCTATCCGCCCTCGCCCCTCCGTCAAAAAAAATCAATGTGACGATACACTATTTAAATTTGCAAATACTCTGTACCCTGAATTTCCATTTTCATGGGTATACATAAAAAGCTTACAACATAATATTGGTGACACCTCACTCTATCACCCTACCAAGTTTTGAGTAATCAGGCCTACGTTTAGCCAGCAGAGCATTCAAAAAAGTGTAACCAAAATGTATGAACATAGGCAATAAGCTAATTAAAATTCACAAATTGCAAATAATGCAGCCAAAAGGTCACATATATTGTGGCACCTACCTATCACCCTACCAGTTGAAGTAATCAGGCTTGCGTTTAGCCACCAGAGCATTTCAAAAAAGGTTAGATCCGAAATTTCTTGAAAAAATATGCAAATATGCTCATTAAAATTCATGAATATGCAATAATGACAGCCACAAAGCTATACATGCTATTGTGTCCCTCACTCTATCTCCCTAACCAAGTTGGAAGACTCGGGCTTAGCGTTTAGCCAGCATAGCATTTCAAAAAAGGTTAACAACCGAAATGTCTGACAATATGCTAATAAGCTAATTACAATTCTGAATAGCAATATGCAGCTAAAAGCTACATATAACTATTCAGGCACCTCACTCTATCATCCTATCAAGTTGAAGTAAATTGGGCATAGCGTTTATAATCCTGCGAGCATTTTAAAAATGTTATCCAAGTAATTACGGGACGGACGGACACACACACAGCATTTGGACTAGTATTCCTCCCCTGAACTGTCGTCCGCGGACACAAAAAAATGACTAGCGTGACCCAATTGTCTTTAATATTCCAATTTACTCACATTAAAATTAAAGTTGTTGGAAAATTACTGTGAATAGACCACACAAACATAGAACTTAGATCCCGTTTGTTTTTTTTTTCGATGATCCAGAGTACGTCTGACCTTTGCTTCACAAGAGTAAATTGAATATATCAGATTCAGTGAATTCATTAATATCGGTGCTTGAATTATCTTAGATGTTAATTTTAAACGTAGTAAGCTATTGTAAACATTCAAGAGTCAATTAATCACCTGGTCCCCAGATAGCGAAAACAGATCTCTTTTTCAATAACTTTTTTCTCTCTAAATTTAACTATTTTAAACTTGTTCCATTGCCATAAGCTGACTAAAATTTTCAAGTCCCATGGTAGAGGATCTTTGTTACCCCAATACTTACGAAAACCCATTACGTACAAATTTGACGTTGGGATCAGTCTCTTATTTTTGTCGCAAATTGTTATGTTCTCAGCCCAATACGTCGAAAAATAATTCATTCTGACACATTAGGGGCGCAATCCACAAGATCTTTCAA
>JAMKCH010053282.1:0-10247 GCA_023653785.1 Ophioderma brevispina
GAGGGTGTCCATGACATACAAAAAAAGGGTAGCAGAGCAATTGTTGTGTCTTACGTTTTTTTAAAAAAATTCTCTATTATTTTTTCGTATGTTTCATCCACTTTGAGGAATAATCCTCGATCACAAATATAGGATTATTATTGACAAATTTCGCTGATCTTGTTTGACAATTTTTTATGATATCCCTAGTCAAATGTAATGATTTTGCAAGATGTTTTCCAAAGATTTCCACTAGTATTGATATGCTTACCGCAACTTATTTCCACCTTGTCCGCGTTTCAACGAAGCGGGATATTAAAAGGTAAAAGTCGAATGTTAGGCCAGTCATTTATATACGGAGCACCGTCGACACAATACAAAACCCGTCAAAATTAAGGCAAGCGTGTTTTTGCCGTCCCACTCGCATAAAATATAGTATCCCAGTGTTAAGGGTTATTAAAATAATCCGAAGTATGCCCACCGCTGTCGCAAGGAATCCCTCTTTGTTTATCATATTATAGGATCGAATATGTTATTCTAGAAAACCTAATTTTTTTAAAGGGCCTTCAACTTTCAAGGTACCACTTATAATTCCAGAAGTGGCTTTCATCAGTTTCAAGGTGCCTTAAAAACGGTCAACGTATGTTACAAAAAACAAACCCCCCCCGTTAGAGGAACAGCCACGCTAGGCATGGTACATTGTCGCAGCAAAGTCTCTTGTATCGAAAACACCCAACAAGAACTTAATAAAATAAGACAACCAGAGCATCAATGATGCAGTACCTTATACTATTGATGCATTCAAAGACAACAACACCATCCTTTAAAGTACCTTTATATATTATTTACAATAGAAAATGGCACATTACCCTAACCCGGACCGGTCGTTTTGCCGGCGACGTCCCCGCCTGCCCAAATGCAACGCGGGGCAATCATTTTTATTTTTAACGGCCCCAGATGCAACGAGAGCTAAAGTTTGCGTTTCATTGAATCTCGGCCGTTTTCCCGGCACAGGAAATAAGTCGCGTAAAGTCAATAAATGCCCATATGCCACGAAAATACATCGCGTCCATTTTCCCGAAGACGTCCCAGATGCACCGAAAAACAATCGCGTCCATTTTTCCCGACAGACGGCCCGATGGCAACAAAACATCGCGCCATTTACCGGAAAGACGTCCCAGATGCAACGAGAAACATCGCGTGCGAATGCAATAAAACAGGGATAATAAATAACTAAATAAATAATAATGGATGCGTACTGGTCACACGGATGCTGCATGAATTGTGTAGTTTATAGTTCGCCAGTCGTGAGTGGCGCAATTACGCTACATCATAGTCGTGCGTGGCGCTACTAAGCTACGTCATGCTCCGGTTTCCGTCATGAATACGTTTATGCAATAATTAAAAAATAATATGTTTTTTTTTTTTTTTTTTTTTTTTAACATGTAATTTTAATTTTAAAACAATTTTCACCCATACATACACACTTTTTATCACCCATCGCATCGAAATTGTCTATGGCCATTTGTACACAGTGTCACCCGCCGATGAAAGGCAGTGCGCCTTCTGCGGGCAAAACATCCGAAATCCCCAGCTGAAAGCATCGCATCATTTCCGTGAATGACGGCCCAATGCAACTAGGAACATCGCGTCATTTTCCACTAAAGACGGCCCAAAGTCAACGAGGAACATCGCGTCATTTTCCCGTAAAGAAGCCCAAATGCCACGAGGAAACTCGCGTCATTTTACCGGTAAGAACGGCCCAGATGCAATGAGGGGCCATGAGAGTCATTGGCGCGACCAAAAATATTGACGCCGAGTGCAAACAGAAACATTTTCCGACCGGTACCACGGTTTCGTTGCCGCGCATTGCATCTCGGCCGCGTTAGGGGTAATACAATTGTGGGATATACTTTTAAAGCAGGTTTTGCGTCTATATTAATACCAGAGTAATGAATCATAACACCTGAGATGAACTTAAGCCAAAAATGTTGTTTTTTATGTAGGATAATACAAATGCGCCTTTAATCATCGTCAATATTAAATGTTACTTCATTGGTCATATTTATTTAAAACTAATAAATATGAATGTGAACCCCACCTAAATATTGCCCACTTCTGAGCTTTGTTAAATTAATTTCACTTGATTGGACATCCAGTGGATGTAGGGTTAATCAAGAGCCACTCAGGAGTAGAGTAGGCCTATGTCCTTTTCTGACTTTAACAATGTATGTTTTAGCTTATCATTACCCAGAACCACAAATATGAGCCTGGCCATACAAGACCTTCTATGCATTAGAAAGTTTGCCCTGGTCTGCAATCAAACATATTTTTATTTCAGTATACTTTGGTAATAGTAAATGTGAGAAGTAGAATGAAGGCATGGAAAAATCCTTCTTTTGATTATGGAAAAGAACTTTCCATAAATAAAAAAATGGAACAGTTCTCAGAATGTTACCCCCTTTAAAGTGTAACATGTAACAATTCTTTTTATTTATGGCCCTTTACCAACAAATGCCCTAACCCTAAGCCCAAAATTATAAAAAAATTGCATGTAGAACTTAAGAGGGGTACATACAATACAATACAAACGGCATTGATATATCGCTTCTCAAAACAAGGTCAACGCGCTTTACAAAATAGAGAGTAATTACTATTTAGCCTAAACATGATAGAACTCTTAATGGAAACTTCTTGCCAACAAACCAAAAACACATGAAACTGGCTAATAAGATATAGCCTGATAATGGAATATCACGTGCCTATTACATTTATATTTAGGTGAAAATGAATTAAAAATAACATCTTTAAAGAAAAATGTTAACTTTGTTTAACTTTTAATATCAATAACGGTTCTTCACAATAAAAACAAAACTTCATTTTATTTTAAAAAGTTTTTTTCTTTGTGTGGAGGTCTACAATATCTACAGTTTTGACTTGTTTGAAACAGATTATTTCATGTACGTGCTTTGCAGGTAGCATTTGCAGTTACCAATATAGCCTACTTGATTTTTTCAAACAATGCATGTCTCCAGACGGGAAAATAATAAACCCCACCATACTTTTTGATCATGTTATAACAGCGCTCGATAGCATACCTTTTCCTCTAAAATGTGATTGATTCCATAAAGTACCTTAGATGCTGATGTACTATTAATTTAATCTTTGGTTTATTTTCTCTGTTAATAATCTGTTAACTTGTTATCTTTTTAATTCTGTTAACCCTTCAAGAGACTATCAGGAAAAGTTGGGGTTTTAACTAACTAAAAACATCACACAATTGCAATACAACTTTTTCCAAGATCACGTGTAAAATGAAATAGTAGTAGAAATTAATGTTTCTTATTTGATATGACAATAACCATAGTGGAAAAGACAATTACTATCTATAATATTTAGTCCTTTGTCTTTTACACTATATCTAATTTGCCATGTAAATAAGAAACATAATTTAACAAGAAGAGTCCTTAACAATCTTCCCTAATGAATTAAGCTTCTGACATAAACACTAGTTTTAAGCTTGTTATTATTTTTGGCAATACTGAACACTTAACATTAGGAGGAGAAGGTATTAGTATTTAAAGGACACCCAACACTATTGTATCATATAGTGTCATGAGATATGTTACTTAATTTAAGGGGTGTTTAATCTATCTTCTTTGAATCTTGAGGATGGTGATGAGGACTATTGTTTTCACATCTTCTCCATTTCTTTAACTTAATAAATTATTTTCATTAGGCCCAGGAGTCATTGCTATTCGCAATTGTTTTTCTACACTAACTTAAAAGTTTACTTCTTTTTATTCTATTATATAACATGATTGAAAGTCCTAATCGTGTGAAAGCCTGTTTTTTGCATCTTTATAATGCATACACAGTTGCATTAATTCACACTTAATAAGCTGAAACTCCACCTTATATGTAATACCAAATTCGCCTTTAATCACATAGCAAATTACAATAGCCAATGGTTACTTATTTCATGCATAGTTGAAATGATTATAGGTGAACTCTGAAAAATGCACATGACTCTGAGCTTTATTTTTGTTTTCGTCTTTGTAAAATAAATTCCATTTTTTTTCATTCGACAGACTTCCAGTGATATAGGCCATCAATAGCCATCATGAAGGCACTATGCAACCTTATGACCTTACCTTGTATTAAATAATTAATTTGATTTTTCACAGAACCACCCAATATCCAAATTTTAATGAAAAACATTTAAATTCAATATTTGAATTGAAGAAATCCTAGTTATTTCCATGTTCATTCAAAATGACAACATTTTTTCTGTATATCTTTTAAGTGTCAATACATTTTAATCTGCAATGTGACCTAATGGATGTATACTCCAGGTTTCGCATGAATTTGCAAATGGAGCTGTGAATCCTTAAACACGCAGTTTAATTGAGAGTAACTCCTAACTTCGATCTTTTGGTTTCTCCCCTAATCTCACTCTACACTTTTCATGTAACTGACTTTCAATTGAACTTTTTTTTCAAATGCTAAGACTATTCTAATATCTGTAAAATCACTCATTATGTTGCTTTACAAATGATGTAAATTAAAAAAAAAAAAAAAAATTTTTTTCTTAATTTTCAATATCAATTAAGCATACCTTGTTTACAAAACAGCTTCATTCCAGGCGGCCATGCAAGTTCCAGTTATCTTGCTTTTCATCAATTGTCAAAAGGGAAGTAAGTGTCTATAGTGTCTGGTATAAAGTGGTGGTCATGTCACAACTTTGTAAAAAAATCATTTAAATTCATCAATGTAAACTTGAACTAATATACAACCGTTTCAACCCCTGGCACTTCAAATTAGGCTAATTTCATCCCACTGATAATACTACCTGTAGACATTTGTTTAAGACTTTTATCCATAAAATATTAAAAAACACATTTTCACATTCAGTAATAAGCCACAAGGTTATACATACTCTAACAATATTGGTATAGCCTTGCCCCAAGAAGAGACAACACAGTTGGCATAATGTAACCTTGGCTCCAGATAGCATTATAATGCCACTGGTGATTGTTTGGACGTCCAGTTGAATTATTTTATAGGCTGGAATCAACAAGTAAACTAATACACACTGCCAGTTGGTTATTAGACGGTAGGCTGCAAATGCAATGCCTCTCTAGGCCAGCCTTGATAATGCATGGCTTTTTTCAGCTTTCACACAGCCATGCATCTACATTATATGACAACAGACAATCACCATAATCTTTGCCTACCAAACACAATTCATGCCAAAACACAAAAGGCCGACAAATGCCCCAAAACGCAACATCCGCTCAGAATGTTAAAATCCACACATAACTTTTCAAGGAAATGTCATTACTTGCATCCTTCCATTTTTCAAAAGAATTGACAAGACATGAGAGACTATTTATGAAATAATATTGGGTTTCCTACTCTAATTTGCTACGTGATGAACAATAGCCTATATATTATAGGCTAACCAAAAGGTTTCTCATCGTACACCAAAATTGTTTCTCAAAGACCTCCAAAAATATAACCATATCATAACTAAAAATTCTATACTTTGCCGTCGAAACCAACAACAACAAACCCAACTTTTCACCATCCTATACCATAAACACTATATGCATAGTCGTATAAATTCCATAATGAGAAAAAAGGCTTGCCCTTCTGCAAGGACGATACCACGATACCCAAATTTGCTAAGGTACGGACTTAATATTTTGAAGTTTTGCTTCATAAAGTAGGCAAATTGTACTTGCTTTAAATTTCTTTGAGAGCTGTTTCAAAATACCCCGATTATTAACATAACTCAGTCTGATCTCAAGTAAAACAATCTTTTGTGTCCATCTCTATATAGTCGGTCGACCTTCATCCAGGGAATTTTGTTTACATACACTAAATCTACTCAAGTCAAATAAACTCGCACTTGTGTTTGATCTCAGTCCCTGGTAAGTCCCTGGTAAGCCCTTTGGAGATATGTTTTACACGATCACCAGTTCATTTTCGCCCGAAGAACACCACTACAACCGGTTAATAGGTGCACACATAACCCGATATCATTCATAAGAAAAGACGACAAGCACGCATCAAATGATTCCCAAACTTGACAAAAAGACACATAAGTTACTCAAACTGACTCCTGTCACTAAAATTCCCAAAAATAAAACCTACGGCAAAGCCCATCATCTCCAAACAATGTGCCGCATTTTCGGCGGAAAACGACAACACGTCCGACTAGCTTCGCAAACACGAACCGACATATTAAAACATCCTCTCTCGATCGCAACAACCCATCATTGATGGGTTTAAAAATATGAATTTTGATGATTTTTTTTCGATGTTTCGGATTACAAATCGCTGCTACCCTTTTAATCGCAACACTGGCCACAAATAGGATTGTGGAGCAATGTCAGAATGGTTAACAATTTGCCATAACATGGCCATCGTGTATTTTACTTCCCATGTCATTCTGTTCTCACTGTGAGCGCCTCTGGCCTGTTCTAGGGTGGGTGAAATTCAAAAATGTCAACGAATTTGCCGGTGTTTCTGTAATCCCTGATCAGGATTAACCTGACCAGGTTCGGAACACGAATTCACAACCATACAGCTTTTTCCGTCAAGGTTGTTGAATTCATACACCTGGTCAGGGTACAGAAACACCCCCAAATTGCTAACTGTTTTCTGTCTTGTTACTTCCTCTTTGTCACAGAGATGAACCCAAAGGAGATGCCATCATTTGTTGGATCAAACCAAGCCAAACAGGTTGTGCCATCGATCAGCAGGAGATAATTTATTTGCAGCAGTCAAGTGAGTTCATTTTCTATTCAAAATGAAAGTGGTGGGGGGGGGGGGGGTGTCATTCCATGCCAAGTCATACAAATCAAGTACACCATCACCTCATGATTTCTTTCTTTTGGTGTATTGTAAGATAGTCATGAGAAACTACAATGCTGAAATTTGAACCTTGTAACCTCTTTTTTTACTCCCCCTGGCTTGAAAGCAGAAGGGGATTCTGCTATCAGTCAAGGCGTCGGCGGCGTCCAACACACTCTTGTGAACGCGATAACCTGAGACCCAGAGGGTTGGGTGATGTACCTTGGTGGGTGGGATCGACTGCCATGCCCTTCATCTGAATTTAGATATGGGTGTGGCAGATGCTAATTAGGTACCTAATTGCATATTAATGAGTTAATTTGGGGTATTTTTTACACACAATCTGGTGACCGCGATAACATGAGACCCATTAAGGGTTCTGGTGATGTTACTTGGTGGGTTGGCTCGGACTGCCAGTCCCTTCATCTGATTAGCTTATGGGCGTGGGCATATGCTAATGAGGTACCTAATTTGCCCTAATTAATGAGATTAATTTGGGGTATTTTTACCCAACAATCTGTGCACGCGATAACATGAGACCCCATAAGGGTTATGTGATGGACTTGTTGGTGGGATCGGACTGCCATCCTTCAGCTGATTAGATTATGGGCGTGCCATAGCCCTAATTTAGGTACCTAATTTGCATAATTGGGTTTAAGGGGGATTGTTGGGGTTTAAGGGTGGTTGTCTGGGCTTAAGGGGGCTTGGTGTGGTTTAAGGTGGGTTGCACGAGTTTGAAGTGGGGTTTCCAGGTTTAAGGGGGTTGTCTGGGTTTAGGGGGGTTGTCCATCTTTAAAGGGGGTTGTTGGTTTAAGGGATTGTTGGGGTTTAAGGTTGGGTGTCCTGGGTTTGGGGTTGTCCGCGTTTAAGGGGGTTGTCGACTTAGGGCATTGTTGGGTTTAAGGTGGTTGTCCGGGTTTAAAGGGGTTTTGTCCTGGTTTTAAGGGGGGGTTGGCTCTGGGGCTTAAGGGGCTTGTTGTGGTTTAAAGTGGGTTGCACGAGTTTAAGGGGGGTTGTTCCAGGTTTAAGGGGGGTTTGTCCCGGGGGTAAGGGGGGTTTCCCTTTAAGGGGTTTGTGGGGTTAAGGGGGATTGTTTGGGTTTAATGTGGGTTGTCTGGGTTTTAAAGGTGTTGCCTGGTATTTTAAGGGGGGTGTCTGGACTTAAGGGATTGGTTGGGGTTTACGGTGGGTGGGTCCGGGTTTAAGGGGTTGTCCGGGTTTCAGGGGGTTTTCTGGGCTTAAGGGGGCTTGTTGTTGTTTAAGGTGAGGTTGGCACAAGTTTAAGGGGGTTTTCCAGGTGGTAAGGGGATTATTGGGTTTAAGGGGGTTTTTTGGTTTTGGGTTTAAGGGTTTTTGTGTCACATAATACGCGTATACATGCGCATACGTGCACACATGCATGCGCGTATGCGTCGCATGTGCGGTATGCATTGCGCGGTACGTTGCAATGGGTTGTTCCGGTTTTAAGGGGGGTTTATCTGGGCTTAAGGGGGATTGTTGGGGTTTACTGTGGGTTTTCCGGGTTAAGGGATTGTCCGGGTTTTAGGGGTTTGTTCTGGGCTTAAGGTTGCTTGTTGTGGTTTAGGTGGTGTTCACGGTTTAAGGGGGGTTGCCCAGGTTTAATGGGGGGGTTGGGGTTTTAAGGTGTTTTTTGGGTTTAAGGGGGTATTTGCCAGCTGATTATTTTAAAAATTTGTAACCGCGCCCGCGCCAGGGGGATTTAGCGGTTCGAGAACCGACGACAGTGTATTTTTGTTTTCACGCTAGAGGAACATACCATTTTAAACTTTGAGGGTGTCATTCAAAAACATGTCAGTGTGAAATTCAATATTCAGAGGCCATAAGTAAAGAACTCCACTACACCCCTCAATCCTTGAAACCTGGCATTCTGGATTACCTTTTGCTGCAGATTTTGCAAATGGTGATTTTCCTAAGTAAGTGGATTTCATCTTTTGATGTACTAGCCATGTAATAATGTAAATTTAGTGTTTTTTTCTTTAGCCAAAGAAGAACACAATAGTCGTCAAGAAACTGAACCAATTTGCCACCGGCCTGATGGAGGCAGCCATTATGTGAAATTTGGCGACCTCTATACCTACCGACCTAAATATTTTTATTCAAGATTGTGGATATCATACTAGGAAATCTTCTCTGAAATATCTTTGAACTAGTGGCATTTTACACTTTTTAAGCAATTTGGATACTGTATTTTAGAATGTCATGATGGAAACAAGAAAGTGGAATTTGGGAAAATTATCTGCCCTCATAGGGTGCCCTCTTTACCCTACACATGACCTTGCGTCAATTTTTTTTTTAGTTTCCTAAAACACATCCGCGCCAAAACTATTTTTTTCCTGACTTTATGAAATGACTAATTTTCAGTGCTTTGTTATTTTTTTATCTTACATATGAAAAAGAGAATGATATGTAGAATCCATCCGAGTAAGTAGAAAGCCTTGAAAGAATGTTGAACCAGAAACATTCTTCGGCGAATTTTTTGACACTTTTCCATGTTCTACTCTTAAACTGTACGTTTTTCACCAAACTTTATAGTTCCAGCCATCATAGAACATTCTTAAGATGGCATATAAAATTTAGAGTGGGTTTTGGTATTGGAAAGTGAAATCATTTTGAGATTTCAGGGCGAAAAGGTTTTTTTGTTTGAAGAAAAATAGGTTTCCGAATTTTGCAGTCCGTGTAGGCCAACTTCAGGCTATTAGAAGCTGCTGAACCTGCGATACGTTAGCATAGCTGCATGAATGTGATGGCATCAACTCACGTTGTCTGTATTGTGGGAAATGTGAAACTGGTGAACTTTAAAACTGGTACATTCCTGCAATTTTTGACATAGTTTAAATTACCTTACAGTATGTCAATCCTGCATTATATTTCAGACTTCACATGACAAACGACAAAGTCAGTGAAAGACAAAAAGAAGCCGGAAACCATCAAGGTAGTTTTGGCACCATCTTTGACGTCCTGGGCTAAAAATGAAATTACTGCTTGGAATCAGAAGAGCAAGTCCATGAAAGAGAGAGAAAGAAGTGTTTACTAAACATTTCATGGGGCTGGAAATTTGTTGTACCTATCGATGAAAATGATGTTGGCTACAGGGAGCTGCCCATAAAACTGATGTAGAGCACACCCCAGTTATAACTTATACATGTATCTTTCAGGTCAAATTGCAATAAAGAATTGATCATTATTACCATAATATCAATTTTTTGTCGAGTCCCTGAGTTACCTTCCCTCATGAAACAAACGAAAATAACTTCCCTAGTACCACAACTGTTACAGAAATCTGCTTACGTTTAAATTGACATTGATTCCAGCAAATGCATTGTCTTGACGAGGTAAGAGCAGTACAACTTTCTTTGCACCTCAATAGTATGGGTTATAAATGAATC
>JAMKCH010053283.1:0-23175 GCA_023653785.1 Ophioderma brevispina
TTCCAATGTTGCTCCTAATTTTTACTGTTTTGTTAACCTATGTTCCCCACGAGGTCAGCTCACTTCAAGCATTTAATATGAAACACGGTTCTGGCTACTTTAAGCTGTGACGGAGAATTGACGGGATTACAAAACAACTAAAAGTGGCTCTTGATTGTTCAAGAGGAAGCTGAGGTCACAGGCAAGGTGTATTGTGGTCAATACATCAACCGTACGGTCTTTAGGTGATTGATTGCGTCGAGGGTGAAATGAGGGGGGGGGGGGATGGAAGGACGCCGGATGTTCGATATGGAGTTGGAATTTTGGAAGTTTTGCCACGCTCCTGTGGAGCTCTATGAACAGAATCTCTAAATCGGCATTAATATGCTATTGATTCCTCCAAAACCGCTTCATGATTTCTTTCAAGTTTAATATGGCAAGAAGAAGATATCATTTAAAGCATTTTGTTCTGCGACTTTTAGTTCGTAGAAGGACTTTGGAGGAAAATGCATTGAACATTAAAAATTTCGCGCCATCTCCAAAATCCCTAAACTTGCTGTAGAACGTGATTGATTCAAATTTAGTATCATCTCCATATATTAGGGGTTGCACGCGCATTGAACACGAGGTCGAGCACAAAACATATTACAAACGCTACCCGAGACTACGGCGCTCATGCAACACACGTATAGGCCTACCGTGTTGACAGGATCTGCCTAATATCGCACACATTTTGCTCGAATTTCCCGATTTGTCATAGTTTGATGCATTTTTGGTTGAAGTTAAACGTTATAAGATCGTTTTTTATGGGTGTTGTGGCCTTTTGCAGAGAACCCGTTTTCGCACAGTTATGACACAAGAATGACCGTATCATGAGCTTTAACACAATAGAGCTAGATACTGTTTACGGGCATTTAGTAAGCATTGGACGTCACTTGATGTTCCATTGAACTGTGAATACCATGAAAGCAAAGTACGATCTAGTCAGAATGTTTTCATGTAGGTATACATGCGCTTACGTTACTTGAATGTTTTCATTAGTAGACTGTTTTTCTTCCTATCGGACTACATGTTCCAAAGATTTAGCTTGGAATTTTATATTCCCCCACTGCACATGCCCCTCATTCCATGCCCATACCCTTCGGGAAGGAAAGTACTAGAGGTGATGAGCACCGATGGGTTGGAAGCATTACTATAACTGTATTTTTTTCAGATGATTATCTTCAACTTGTCTGAGAAAAGATCTTTTTAATGGACACAATGGCATGAAACCAATATCAGACATAATAAAAATAGCACTTACTGGAAACCTTTCCATAAATTTGGAACACCAAATTTGGATGTTTATATTTAGTAAAAAAAAGCAGTCGAAGAGTTTGTGCATATATGGATTTCTGCCATGGAAAATTAAGGTGTTGACATCCTGCCCGAATTGATAGTGTATAATAGCCGGCTGCTGTCACACAATTCAAAAGTATTCAGCCCAGGAGTCAAGGCATTGTAGTGCAGGCTTTTTAGAAAGACAATGATCTGTCATATAAAATGGGGATTAGCACATACACAATAAAGGTGTGTGAGCTCTGACTGCATGCTTTTCAAGGTTTATAAAAATGCTGGCAGTATGTCAGCATCTGGGTTGAGAAGCGAGGCTCACAAGGAATAAATATAGTTAGTTTTCTCTTTTTTACAAATTGTAGCACCCTAAGCCAGGTAAAATATGATATAACCGCCTTTGGTATGCTCTGTGTTCAGAAGAGTGCAGAGTCTTGTGGAATTACAAGTCCGGGAAGGTCTAGTGCCACCTATAAATCGCCCTACAACTGAATACAGGGCTTGTTTGGTTGCTGCGCCAGGCCGGGCGGGGGGACTCCTATAGGATGGCTGATATCAACTGCCAGTCGATTAAAACCTCTTTCAAGTTTTCCAAACTGTACATCCAAACAAACTATTTTTCATATTCATGTTATCTGTATCCAACCCTCAAACAAATCCTTTTTTTCTCAGCACCATTTTTTGCTTTGTAATCAGATCCACTCAAGGCCCCACGAACCCCTCTTTTTCATCTCCCTTACACATCATGTTGACGCCATCCATTCAGGTACGGCTATTTATAGATTCATATCAACTGCTGAAAGCAGGTAGTTCATCAAAGCTCCATATCTACTGCTGATAGCAGTGTTTCAATTAAATGCTCATATCTACACTGAGAAAGTATGTCATCAATGTTCATATACCCTCCTGGCTGATAGCAGGTAGTTCATAAATACCCCTCGCTGCTGATCCAGGTAGTTCGCCAATCCCCATCTACTTCTGAACAGCAGGTAAGTTCATCAATACTCATAGCGAATATTGACAGCAGGTAATTCATCAATACCCATATCAACTGCGGATCGCAGGTAGTTCATCAATAACCCATATCTATTGCTGATAGCAGGTAGTTCCATCAATGCTCCATTATCATTGATATAGCAGGTTGTTTTATCAATGCTCATATCTTCTGCTGGGTACTACTTCATCAGAAGGGTTGAGATAGTTATGTGCCACGCAGCCTCAGCTTCACGCGTGGTTGAATATGTAAGCAAGATGGCGCAAAAATTGTGCATAAAAACATGGGTCAGTGACTGAGCTAAGATTTTGCAAACCTTTTTGGTTTTAAATATCTAAAAATTAGCAGGCAAATTTTGGGCACAAAGGCAGATTCCTACAGGATAACTTACATATCCTAAATACAATGATAAGGGTGATTTTTTTTTGTCCCCTGGTGGCCGGGTGATTTTTTTTTTTTTTGTTACAATGATAAATGGTGAATTTTTTTTTTTTCTCTTTGTACTCCTCCCCTCTCTGAGTGATTTTTGTTTCTTTCACTAGTCTAAGGTGAATTTTTTTTTTCTTCACTCTAAGTGTCAATTTTTTTTCTCAAAACTTCCTAACCCCCCCCCCCCCCTGGATATCTTAATGGTGCGTCCCTACCGACTAGGCCGTCGCTAGACATTTTGTCGGGGGGTGGGGGTGTAAAACTGAAGAAATGTTCGTCTCCGCAGTAAAGAGTCCTTGAAGTGTAGTGAGCGTATAATCAAACAATGCAACTAACGGCATGCGGTTTCGCGGGCCCCAATTAAGGGCCATTAAAAACTTTCCCTAAGTAGATGCCATTTCTTGTTGATTGTTCGAAACCAAAAACTGCACACCGCAAGTGCCTACAGTGACACAATGGCGCAAAACCGGAAAGCTCTGACGGGTGGGGTCCAGGGGCCCGATTTAGGGTCCCTGTGGGGTGCAGGGGCAAAAGCCCCTGATGGGGGTCCAGGGGCGGAAGCCCCCTGAAGCTCTTGGATTTCGAGCCATTCAGAACCTTCAAGATGGCCACTTTTTGAGAGACAATAGTAATCAATTCAAAAGAAAAGATGGTTTTAACTTTGCTCAGTGAGACGGGCATAATAGTTTGTATTGCCGAAGGGGCCGAAAGGGGTAAACTACACATAACGAGCGCCAATATCTGTAATGGGTGGGTGTAGGAGCAGGCCTCTGTTGGGGGGGGGGGGGGGTCCAGGTGGAGAAGCCCCCAGAATTAAAAACTATTGGATTTGAGCTGTTCAGAACCTTCAAGATGGCCACTTTTGAGGCGTAAATAGTAATCAATTCAAAGAAAAAAATGGTTTCTAACTTTGCTCACTGAGAGGGCAGTATAAGCTTGTACTGCAGAGTGGAACTGCAAAAGCGCGCGCCAATGTCTTTAACAGGTGGGTGCAGGAAAGCAGAGCCCAGCCGGGGGTCAGGGGCGGAGCCCGGAATGCTCTTGGATGTTAGCTATTGAGAAGGGTATTTTGTATTTGAAGGGTAAATATATAGGCTAGTAATTAAGTGCACAGTAATGTGTATTTAATCCAACTGACGACCAGGAGGACCTATAGGCTTTAAGTTTATGGGGCTGGGGGCTAGGAGGGGAACCAAGGCCAAGAGTTGGCCTCACCTCTATCAATCCACGCCCCTCTCACTGTCTACTGCTAATCTCGTGAGGCCATCTTTACCCTATCGCTTATTTGTTCATCACTTTACTCCCTACACCCCTAGCTCCTCATTCTATTTACTTTTGTTTTTTTCTTTCCTCTTCTTTCTCTACGGGGCTCCCTCCCACCCGCTTTTCTTTAGGTTTTTCTCTCTCTACCGGCTCCATATCTTACCGTCTTCGACCTTAGCTCTTTTGTATTGTCTCATAATCTTCCCCCAAACGCGTCTTTCACGTTCTGTGTCGCTCTCTCTCTCTGTAGTCTTTTCTATTCTCTTCTTCACCTCTTCCTCCCTCCTTTAGTTTTCTTTCCATCCCTTTCTCTCGAGTATCCCTGTCCTGCTCTGTTTCCTCACTACTAAACTCAGTTCTTTCCTCTAATTCTCCTTTTTTTTACTTCGTCATCCTCCCCTCCCATGACCCCATACCCGCCAATACTATTTTAACTGGATTCCCGTCTACTCACCTCCCTACTCCACTCTCTTCCTTTCCCATCCTCTTTCTAGTACTTCTTATCTCCTCCGCGCAGCCCCCCGCCCTTATATACGGTTCACTTATGTTCAGGCTCTCCTCGGTTCCTCCAGACAATACTTCTACTTCGTCTGGTTGCTGGCAACCACCCCCTCCCTGCCTTCACTACTGTGTCTTCTTTGTCCCTTAATTTTTTCCTCCACACCCATCCCCTTCGACTCTGACCTCTACAAAATGATCTGGAACAGTCTTTTTCTTTTTTTATTGGCTCTCCAGTTTCTCCACCCATAGCTTTGTAGATCTCAAGTCCGTTGAGCTATACTAATGTGTATCATCACTGCCTCCCCACTGCTTTCCTCTTCCCCCTGCCTAACCAATCCCGCTGACTGTACTCTAACTTTTTGCCCCACCTTTTCTTTCATCCCCCAACCCTTTGTTTCTCGACTCTCGCGTCTACCCCAGGACACTTCCTCATTCATTACGCCCTTGCTCTATTCCTTTACCCCCCTCTTTTCGTTCCACTTTTTGCCTTCTCTTCTTACTTTTTAGTACCTGGTCCGCTGTATGTCCTTTCTTAGAGATTTTCCGTTCCGTTACTCTTGATCCTTCTGCGCCCTCTTCATTCTTAACACACTGACACCTTTCAACCTCACCGTCCGTAGTGTATGCTTCTCTTCCTAATCACTCCCATATATACACCAACTATTGTTTTTCACACCTAGCAGTTCCAAACCACTCTTTTGTCTGTCACTCTTTCTAGTTCTCTCAGTTCCACGTCCCATTTTGCCCCCAGGCAACGTCTCGCATCTAAACGTACTCTAGCTGATTTCCCCGTCACGCAAAGTCTCTGATGATCCCTCCTCGTCCGTCCTGCACCTGCACGGCACCCTCCACCCTATACCTTTCGCCCCGGTCGTTTTACCCGCGCTGACTTCCCGATACTCTCTCAAACACCAACGTGAGCTAGCTCCCATTTTTGTCATGTTTTTTCACTCCCCTATCCTCTCCCCTATCCCCGTCTCCAAAATTGCTCTGTCATCCTCCTGCTGCCCTTACTGCTATCTTCCCCTTCTCCCCCACCTTCCCCTTCTGTATGGCCTCCACTTCCCGCTCCTTATCTCTTTCGTTTAGGTTTGCGTACGGCAGTGGATCCCGACATTGTATTTCCCGGTACTCAAGCCTTCTCCTATGTTTCCTCTCCTCTTTGGTTACAAATTTACTTTCCTTCGCTTCACTTCTCCTTCTCCCCCCACCATCTTCCCCTCTCCTCCTATCCATTATCCTTTCCCACCCCCTTTCCTCCTTTTCTTCCCTCTCTCTCCGCACCCATCCCCCCCCCCCTTTATGTTATGCAGTCCCTACTCCCCTTATTTTTCTAACTCTCACCTTAGCCCCCTATCGCCTTTCCCCTCTTACTTCTACATCCTCTAGCCTCTGTACCTATCTCCTTAAGCCGAAACCTTCTCCTTCTCATGCATGGTTTGTTTTCAAGGCTGGCCTGGCTTCCTCAACTCCCCCCTCCCACTGTAATCCCTTCTCTTTTAGATCACACCTCTTTTATTTTGCCTCCTTATCTTCGCGTAACCCCCGCCTATTAGATCACCTCCTTTTTAGGTGCCCCACCCTCAACTTGTGTCTTCGGGCCTTCCCTTTTTACTCTTCCTTCAACCCATAACCGACTGTTATTTTCTCCCACCTGCTATTATTTTTCCCTCTTCTCTTTTCCTCCCCATATCCTCCTGCGCCCGGCCCTCCCTCTCTCCCATCTCACCCCCCCTATCGTTATTAGTTCCCTCCTACTCACCTCCTTTCCTCCTCCTCACCTTATCGCAAGACATTTGCCCCGTTCATATTTATTGATACCAGCGGTCCCATTCTTTAACTTATTCCTCTACCTCGCGCCCCGCTTCACCCTTGCCGTTGCTCCTTCTTACGCCTTCACGAACATTACCTGCAAATTTAGTCCCTGCAGTGCTCTATTCCACGCAAGACCACTTGGTGCAACTCTCCTCGTGGCTTTTGGCCTCACGTCCGTTATACACCTCGCTTAGTCTATTACCGTTTTTCACTCTTAACCGTTTTCTCCCCGCTCTCTCCTCGGTCCCCATCTCGTCCTCCTTATCTCTTCTTCTCGGGTCTTATCTCCCTTGGCCACCCCTTTCCAAATTAAGCTTCCTCATATTGCACTACCTCTACTACTCCCCCCTTATTAACATTTCTTTTTGGACCCCTCAGGCTCCACGACTGAAAATTCACTAAGATGCAGGCCGCGGATCCAGGGACGGGGGCGCGGAGGGGGGCGCCGCGCCCCCGGAATTCTGCAAAAATCTTGCAAATCAGCCGTTTTGGAACCTTTGTGGACAAGTTAGTCTTTCAAGCCCCCCCAGTAAGGTTGACGTTTTTCAAATCCTGATCCGCCCTGGACTGGTAGACCAAACTAGGGTGGATGGCCATGGCTCCCCTCTGTTTGCCATGCCACTGCCCACGATCATGGTTTTCTTAAATCTTATTTTGCCCATTTTGATCATAAGTACTGTTAATGGAAAACATTAACAATTCTGTTACCGTGGGAAACTGGTGAAACAAAACTAGTTGGCTTGAGGGTAAAGAAAGCCATTTTAAAAATATTTGTGATATTTGGGTTTATGCTAAGTCTAGAGTTCAATCTTAGTTGCCCTTGACGTAGACGCCATTCTCGTTTTGTTTTGTTTTTTCTTCCCATTCTTTCTCTTTCGTTTCTTTCTCTTTCTCTCTTTTCTTCTCCTCTCTTTTTGAGGATTGCTGGGGGGTGTTCCCCCCCACACCCCCCATGGCGACGGGCCTGCAACGGAGACGAGACTGCCATAGTAAATTTGCACACTGTATAGTAAGCAGTTCCACAAATTACGTTTGGAAATCCCCTTTATTTACCCAAATCGAGCAAGTCATGTCCTCCCCCCCCGGCGGGATTCATTGCATGATAATTAAAATGAGCGCAAGCCATGGGACTACACGCGTTGGTCGGACATCGAGATGTACGTTGGTCGGATTTGCGGCAGGTCGCATGTCCTTTGTGGATACATATCCAGTGCGTCGAGTCAAAATATTCATGTAATATAATAGCTCTTTTATCAAGGCTTGATTTATTTATTTCAATTTGTCTTTGTGAGTCCGCCCTCTCTGGACCGCTCAAGTTGAGTCGTAAGCAAAGCCTTTCGAAATATTTCCTTTTCTTGTTTACTCATGTTTTTGGGTATTTTCTTCCGAAACTAAGCGATCGTTGATTGGTCAATGATGATGTTATCGTTCGCTTAAAGGTGGTTGTTCCGATTAGTGTATGTGTTCTTACTTGATATGAGAGGCCTGGCACTTGCACATCACCCCGTCAAAGTACGTGGGAAACAACTTGCGGTTTGATGGTCTACGCAAGAATGATGTTGCCAAGCTATTCATGACTGTGCTAAAAAAGTGGTTAACCATAAAACGGCGGTTTTTTGTTATATCGTGGGAATGAAAATGGATCGAGGACCTAAAATTTTAGGACCGACACATGAGAAAAATACGGCCTTATCGGATATCAAATCGATACTACTTCCGTGTAAATCAGGGGGGCCACAAAGACGATCGGAACAGCCACCTTTAAATAGTTCCTAAGAATACGGTTATGGAATGATAATAACCCTCAAATTAATGGTTGGTAAATATTCAAAACAAGCGAATACCGGGGCGAATTACAGCCAGGGTCCTGATGCAGGCTTACAGCTAGCTGGGAATGTAAAATGGCGAAACACTTTGCTGCTGTGAAAACGGCACGGGTGGAAAATATGGTGGAATACCTGCATCGTTTTGTCACTCGTCACTGTGTAGACGTAGGCTCCCGGTTTGCCTGCAGTGTACATGGTGTAGATTCGAGCTCCTACAGTACGTATGTGCTCTGACTATGACTCTACATGAGGTATTAAGCTCAGGCGACGTGGTGTTATGATGTGATTCGCTACTATAATGTGAATTTTACAGTAATTGTAGTGAACGGATTGTATTTTACACGTAGGTTTCATTGCATCGTTCGCCATGGTTCGGCCGAGATTTTAGAAGTATAGGTGCATGTCAAGACATGGTAAGTTTCCGAGGTAAGTTCTTGTCTCGACTAGGATGTGCGTGTCTCCTAAATTCTCGGCGTGAATTGTGAACGTGGATTCATTTCTGGCTTGAATATGGGATGATCAGCCAAACGGTCACATTGCGTGGCAAATGTCAAAATCACTTGTCCATTGTCTGTGAGTGGCATTTGACTGGTTCACTGCAGTACAATATTTGATCTAAAATGACTGACGTATGCCATAGTCTAGTATTCCTATTCGTGTGTTGGTGCAGGCGGGGACCGGGGGAATAACTTTTAATAGCCTTTAATGGGGACTTTTATTTCTGCAGGATGGGATACAACTAGCCCATCCGCCATGCATCTCACATACCCGACGGTACTCACTCGCCCTCGCAGCTGTCAAGAACGTCGTCGATTTTTGCTTTTGAATCGTATATATGCCTAATGGCGTGCAAAAAAATCGATTGGTTAATGTGACGGGCGCCGTCATCGATATTGGCAAGTATTGAAAACGTTGCATCGAGATGATTTGGGCGGTGGTGCTTAGCGATGAAGAATACTTTGATTGACACATTATGCTTTGCACTGGGATAATACCCATATTGCGCAAAGACGCATCGCTCCGCTCGGCCTTCAAGCCTTCGGCGTTCGACACGCGCATTCGGCGCGCTCGTGGTTGGTGGATATAAATGCGAGGCGTATTTATCCGAATCGCCTCACGCCTTTCGGCGTTCGTAAACGCCCATTCGGCGCGCTCGCGGTTTTTTGGTGTTTGGTGGATACAACTGCGAGGCGTCTTTAGCAAAGAAGGTACTATACACATTTTGTTGATTAAAGTTATGGAAAACTTAAAGTGGCCTACAAATTACCTGGATGTATAATTTCCTCATATCAATGTCCATATTTTTTGGGGTGGAAGTTATTTTTATCATTTGAGAACGCAATGGAAGAAAGAACAATTTCCTCTTTTGTGAAAGGTGCCAGTGTGCCGCTTCTTTTAAGGCAAGCGTGGCTGCATAAAATTAGTATGGTAGTGAAAAAAAAAAATGCTTACTGACATATTTAAAAAATTAGGTAGTGTTACAAAAAGTTAGGTGTTCTAAATGCCATGGTAGTTAAAACGCTTTACTGAGGTAATAGTAAGATCAACATTGACATGTACCCACATACCCCAAAACAATGCAACAGAAGGTTTCTTGGAATTTTCTGGTTAGATAGGTCAGAGTTAATAATATATCAAAAGTGCACAAAAATCGAAGTCAAAGAAAGTGTTCAACACGAGACAATAAACAAAATGGCCGCTCCGCCATTTTTGAAAAAAACAAATCCATATCTTGGCCAATACAAGCAGCCTTTAAAAGGTCATTAAAGGTGTCATTTCCTATTAATTCGAGCATAACAAATCCATTAAAATGGGGTTTTTATGAAGTTATGATATCATCTTAACTCAAAATCCAATATGGCCGCCATCCGCCATGTTGAAAAAGTACCAATTATGTATCTCTGGTGCCGAATGGGCCAAAATGACCAAACACAAAGAATATCATTTCCAACTAATTCTAGCATAACCAATCCATCAACATGGGTTTTTATTAAGTTGTGATATCATTTTGGCTATATACTCAAATATGGTGCTATTTCTGCCATGTTGACAAAAAGTATGACATTCTTAATCTCTGATACCAGATGGAAAAAATGGAAATAAGGTGTTATTTTGATTAATTGAGGTATAAGAAATACATAAGATGGTTGTTTTAAAGTGATTTTTAGTGGGCTATTTGTCCTAAAGCTGTAAATAAGTTATCCTAGAGTAGAGTTTTGCAGCAGAGGTTTTGGTGGACATTTTTCAAGTTTTTATAAAACCGAAGAGCAGTTTAGAGCAAACTACATCTTCACGGCATGTTCTATGAGGAGGCTCCTGAACTACTTCCCAAATGATGCCAAAACTCAGAGTATATAGCTCTTGTTCAGGCAGTCGTACGATCTCATGACCTGCAGTTCAGACCCTAGATCTAACATTGGTTCAGCCATCAGAATCATTTTTTCCTTCCAAACTGTCCACATCTGGAATCGCCCTTCCTGAGGTGAGCACATTCCTGCTACTATGAAGGGCTGGCTTTAAAAAGGAGGTTAAATCGCTATCGCGGCACCAAACCAGTGGTTTCTAGAAGATGTAGTTTTTGCTGTTAATGCCCTGGTATACCTTAAATTAAAACGACTCCGATTTGCTGACCATTGAACTGGGACGCCATTGATTGCAACCTTCACTTCTTTGATTGAGGATCCATCTTGAATGGGAGTAATCAAAGTACTCTGGAACAAGCTCGTAACAAAGGGTCACCATGAATTACTTTGAAGAAAAGAAATAGACTTTTGCCAACCACAAATATTTGTGAAGTAGGATCGCAACCTGAAAATGCATGGGTTGTAAAACAGCAGAGTAGGCAAATGTGTACGAATAAGATCTTTAGAAAACCGTAAAATCATTACACGTTTTTCTTTCTATTTATCTGCCGACCGGAAAGTCAAGTCATACAGCTCTTCTACACAATGGAGGAAGAGTATCAATAGATCTACGTCTCGACCATATGGATTTGACTTAATTATGATATGGGGACTGCCTTTTTTTGCTTATCAACATAGGCTTCTCATTCCGCATAGTTGATTACGTGGCCAAGACTTCTCTATTTGCCTTCTGTCATAATTAGTTTAATGAGAGCCTCCTATCCAGATCATTTTGAGAGAATGTTTTTTCCAGAAAATTTGTTGCATTTGCTCTGTCTACCGAGTTTTGCGAGGTCCTAGTATTGTGGGGTAATCCATTGAAGACAATGGATGCTTTGCCATAGTGGCAAAACTGTGAAAGATGCATATTTTTTTTTTCATCAATTACCTTCCACGCATGTAAAGAGACAGGACTGATGGTAAAAGCTTGCAACAAGTTTGACGATTCTCGCTTCAAGGAGGAGAAGAGAAGGCCTTGAGATACATTTGCACAGGGATAAATGCTGGTGAGGATGTCATGTACAGATTTCTTCCAAGTAGGAAAGATACAGTCAAACAACTGGGAAAAATTCACTCTTGACAATCTAGCTACAAATGGAAAGCCAAAGTCAAGACCCTTGCATCCCCTCAGGCTGTCAAGGTAAACATGACCAAGTCTGTTATTCTAAGATTCCGTTTAGTATCACAATCTGTAGACACTGTCTTTAGATAAGGTGCTTTGCCATGAAACTGAATCTCCATCCATTTTTTTAGGCCAAGCATTGTTTTATGTAAGCCAGAAAATGGTTGAGGGCCCGGGTTGGGCGGGGGGGGATGGGGGGTTGGTGGGGGTTGTCTGGGTTGTTGGGTGTCTGCGGTGAGGGTGTGGGGGTGGGGGTGGGTTCTGTGGGTTGGCTTGGGTCTGTGGGGGGGTTGGGGGGGGGGAGGTTGGGTTGCGGGGTGTGGTGGGGGGGTGCGGGGGGGGGGTGGTTGTTGGCGGGGGGGGGGTCTGTGGGTGTTGTGGGGGGGGGTGGTTGGGGGTGTGGTGGGGGGGGGGGCACAATTTCTGAGGCTATTTCGAACATGTGTCCGCGTAGAGGCTGCTGCACCTGGGCAGTGCCAAAGGATGATCAGCTATGTTGTTAATGGAGGGTTCGTTACATGCTTGAATGGACAGAGAGAAGCACCGCAGTTGCAATGCTAGATGAGATGCATCTTTCCCAGTTGACCATTATGACAAAACATCCGATGTCTTCCATGGATACACTGTTGAACCAAACACAAAAGAAAGCACAATGAAAGTCGCCAAAAAACTAGGATGCAATAGGTAGTTAGATGTACAAATGCAAGATTTGATGGGAAAAAAGCAGATTCTCTGCGGAAATGCAGCTGTGATATAGCAAAAATAGCAGTAGTACATGGCATAATTTAGGTCACGATCCCAAATGACAAGACACCAGATATGTTGATACTTACTATGCAGAAGGGGCTGATAATGACGTTTAATTTTGGTCTAATAGACACAAAGAGAAAAATTGTGTATGGCTATCGATCTCTGAAGCGATATTCAGTGTGACATTTGCTCATATTGCTCTTTGGCCAATTGCATTTCAGGTGCGATACTACTTAAGAATATTTGGGTTACAAAAAGCAATCTGTTTTCCCTCAAAAGTCATCCATGGTAACCCTGTGCTTACAATGCTTGTTCCAGAGTTTTTGGTACTACCAATAAAGATCCTGAATCGATAGGAAGATGAAATGCTGCACCCCAATGGTGTCCCTGTTCAATGATCAACTCAGAGTCTTGGAATCATGCTAAGCTACCTTTCCCAAAAAAGTTTTCACAACAAGTGTGGACATTCATGCAAAAACATGGACCAAGTAACCGGTCTCGATCAGGATGATGCATGAACTGAAGGACTAAATACAAAATAGTTTAATAGTGTGGTCGATCTCATTACTGCAAACAAGGTTTTGGCCAATTTTTTTGGTGATGATGAGGTGGAATAATGTTGAAATGTGCATTTCTGTTCAGATTTCAAATCTACAATGTAAAGAACAAGTGATAGAGCTATAGCTTCTAAAAATAAATACGGACGAATTTTTGACAAATAGGTCCACTAAATCTTTAATGTGAATAGAAATGCCAGAATAGAACAGACACATCATTTGTCATGTAAATGTCTTTCTGATTCTAATTAGGTTGATTTATGGTTTCATTTTTTTTTACAGGCGACGTGGCCATTGTTAAGGACAATCAAGGTGCTCAAAACTTTAAAATATTTCAAGGCATTTAGGTACTTTTATGCTACAATTAATAAAAAGCTAGCCCATCTTTGTAAATTTTGGCCCATGTCGGTACGGAAATAAAAGAAGTGTACTTTTAAACATGGTGGATGGTTAACATAAATGGATTAGAGGTCACAGTGATATCTCAACTTCATAAAACCCATTTTAATGGATTGGTAATGCTAGCTTAGAATTAGTAGGGAAATTGGCATCTTGTGGTCCTTTTGGGCCCCTCCGGGAACCAGAGAAAGATCACAAAGAATTTGTACTTTCCAACATGGCGGATGGCGGCCATATTTGGATTTAGAGGTCAAGATGATCTCTCAACTTGTCATAAAACTGATTTTAATGATTTGTCATGCTAGAATTGTAATGGGGGGGGGGGGGGAAAGACATCTTGTTTGTCCTTTTAACTCAATTTATTGCCAGAGATATGAGAGTTATGTTTTTCAAAATGGACGGATGGCGGCCATTTTTGGTTTTATGCAGAGTGTTGAAACACTTCTGGGACTCGATTTTGGTGCAACTTTTGATAGTATTGGTTAGCTGACTTAAAACCCCCAGAAAATGCCAAAAAACCTGTTGCAATTTTTTTTTTGGTCAATGTGGCTAATTTACTCTACTATAAGACAGGTAGGTGAATGAATACACGTGTGGTAAATGATTTATTTACTAGACCTATTTTAAAAGTTTTTTCTAATTTTTTTGTTTTTTTTTTTTTTTTAATTTTTTCCTAAGACTATAGTTTTAACGTGTTTAACGGTACGCATGCTTGTCGCATGTGTTTCCAAAGTTATGCACTCGAGTTTTGCAAGTATTCGGGTACGCACAAGAATTCAAAAGCCTGTTTTTAAGGTACAACTCCGGTTTTTACAGGTGTCTAAGGCTACGCACGCGTAACTATACTCCATAACTTCGAAGTACAAAGTAAATTCGATGCGCTGCGCAGCATTATCGGGCCTTACTAACAACAACGCACTTATACACTCTTAGACGCCGTCTAAATCGCGGGCGTTGAAGCCACAGCGCATGATGTGCGAAAAAACAAATCTCTACACTGATACACAAAATACTGGTCATATAACGTTCTAACAAATCTAGGCATTCCTTGTGAAACTGGTGTGGGGAGTTTATTATTACTTTGTACTTCTAGTTTACAGAGTATAGTAAGTTTTAAGGAGGCACGCGTTTCTTGTGTTTGTCAAGTATTTCAATGTTTCGCACGCAAGGTCGCAAGAACTTGCGAACGCACGTAATCGTACCTTATAAATGCTCGAACATTCGCGATCATTGTGGGTAGCTAGAACCCTTGCAAACACGGAGTGTGTAGGCCTCTCAAAGCACTTGCGAGCGCTCGCGTGTACCCGGAAACAAACTTTACCGGTAACCCTAAACAAAATTGCAACTCGCGCGAGTACCTAGACTACTTGCAAATATGCGTGCGTATCCTAGAATTAGAACATCTTTGGAAAAGATAGAGAGAGGAGAAGAGAGTATCGTCTGTGGCATAAGCGTAACTTTTACTCTATAAAAAAACAACTAGAAAGAAAAAAATATCTAAAAAAAAAACAGGTAGAAAATAAATAAATGAGGAAAGAAAGTACGTCTAAAAAAGTACGGAAAAAATCCAGAAAAAGTTGTTTATGAAAATCCGAGGTGCTGACACGTTTTCATTTACAACACCTGCAGTCATTTCTAGCCGGTCTTCATTTACCACAACTTATTTTATTACCCGATCTGTTTTTATTTACATGAATCTGGTTTTTCATTTGCTGACCTTGTTTTTTATTTACCAATTTATTTACTGACCTGTCTTCATTTACATGACATGTAGGCCTATTAATTTATCTGACCTGTTTTTATTTACCACTCATGTCTTCATTTACCTGACTGTCTTCATTTAATGACCTGTTTTAATTCACTACATGTGTAATTTATTAGAGGACGTGTATTTGGTAAACATTCTATCATTTTGTTTTCGAAACTACTTGTAATCTTTCATATATATACTACCATACGGCATTTTGTACGATACCTTTCGGTTTTTTTGAACTACCTCATATGCTTTTGGTACTACCATAAACATTTTTGAACACTACCTTTTGTTTTTTTTAAACACTTCTTCTTTTAACTACATCTTCCCCGTAAGCAAATTTTCCACTACCGTTCATTTAAAAAAAAATTGCACTACCGAAGCATGTTTAAACATTTCTCCTACCCTTTTGACCACACACGTGCAGACCTTTGGTGATTTACCGCCTCGAATGTCGTAAAAAATTAATCGGGCGGAGGTATTGCGTATACCATACCAATCATGGTTGCGTACATGCGGGTTACAATTTTCCACCAAAGTCAACTCGAACTCAAAAAGTAATGCGAAATTCTAAAAGCAACTCGAACTCGAAACCTACACGCAACCGAACTCTAAAGCAACTCAACCTCTCGAACTAGAAACTCTAAAGCAATCGAACTCTAAAGCAACTCGAACTAAAGCAGCTCGAACTCGACACCTCTAATCGAAACTGATAAAATAGTTTACCCCACAGTTTAGGAAAAGAAAGTTTAAATAATTATGTTATGGATATGATAAACACTCACTCACTTAATAAAGAAAATGGTGTATAATTTTCAACTAACAGATTAATAAATGGTTTCTCAACCTGTGTGAAGTTAGTACATGTATATGTCAAGAACTATTGAAGTTTACTGTGTCCAGAACCTAGGTGTTTGAAGTTAATATAGTCAAGAACCTTCGTATAAGAAAGGGCACAAAAAAAAAAACCCACAATGGGGGACCGGGTGGGCTCACTTCTTATTTCTCGGATTTCAGTGTTTTACTTCACGTAAAGATTTATTCTCATGATTAAAGGCATTGATCGCAAAATGTGACCAAAAGCGGGATCTCCGTTTAGTAACCTAAAGTGTTTAAAAAAAACCCAAGAATGAAAAAAATGTGCAGTATTGATATTGTTGATTGAAAATTGTTTACCTTCAGTTTAATCGTTTTGGTGTCTGAGCAATTTATGAACTGCAAGCGTCCCACAGTTTCGAATTACACTGTGTTGTCATTTTCAGCTCGTTTACGGGACAGAAATATTACAAATTTGCAATTTTGTAGAACGCATCTGATTTGACGAAAGGCCTGGCAAACACATGGGTAAGTCAACGTTCCATGATATATAATATCCTAAATGTTTGAGGTAAGCCGGGGACGAGCAGATCTGGCTCAATAAAAGTTCTCATTAAACATGTTATTTCTTTTAATAACTTACGATTCTGATCCATCACGTCGAATCAAAACGGATTCAAAAAGGGTGGGCACCTGGCCTTTTGAAATTCTGACTACGCCATCCCAGACATCTTAATCATGTACATTATTTGTAACTGATTTGCACGGTAGGCCTATATAGTATATACCTCTTGTCTGATCCAGAGACTTCATTTCATGAATTTTCATGATGGTATGGGCTTTTTTTTAAATTGAAATCGGATATCACATTCAATCGATTCAGTATTATGTACTTTGTAAATCAGATCTTTAGTCCGCTAGAAAATCGCTTTATTAGTTGCACATCTTTACCCAGGTTAAGCCCCGATTCAGCCAAACTGATCTAACACAGGGCCCTGCCAACATATCTAACTTATTTAAAAATGTAAAAATTACCACTATTAAATATACACTGTATACATTCACTAAAATATCAGTATAAAACAAGCAAACACCCAAAACATTAAAAACATTCGGCCACAATATTAAAATATCAAAATTTAGGGAACAAATAAAAATAACAAAACCAAAACCAAAGAAATAAACAAGCTTAAACATTGTATTTGTTTGTTTTAAAAGTTTTCGTATTTGAAGAATTTCGTATTTCAGCATCGAGAGTCGTTCCCACAATAAAACACCACTGTACATTTGGATATCAGTCCATCTCAGCCGATCTCTACCATTTTTTTCGGAAAGGCGAACTGAGAACATTTGGATGATACTGACTTATCCGATAACAAGCCTAAAACCAATCGATCTCCTAAGATATTTAGCGTGCGCAAGATTTTGGAAAACACTAAAGTGCGCTGCACACTTCCAATAATTCCGGAAAAGGATGCACATAATGTGTTCTGCGCAGTTTAGTGAATTCCCCTAAGTGCGCTGCGCATTTAGTACAATTACCAAAAGTACGCCTGCGCACTTTCTCAATTTTTTTGTGCGCAGAACCGTGCAAATAGGGGGTCTCACCTACCTGGTTTTGCTTCCATTCCTATTAATAGTCCCGCCAGGGACCAACGCACACGACTGGGGACAAATGCATTACAATCACTAAACACGGCACACGCGTCGGTACATTCAGTATACAGACCAAGTACATATAGTTGACAGGGGATGAGTTGGCAAGCATATACGGTTTTTGGGGGGCGACTTGGCAATAGATATACGTTTTGGGGGCGACTTGGCAAGCATATACTTTTTGGGGGGCGAGATTGCAGGGTGTGTAGATTGCAAGGGGGCGAGTTGTCCTGAATCCTTTCTTGTCATATGCACTCAAACCTTGATGTGTTTAGTTTAAGACCTTCTTTGGCCAAATTCATAATCTTGTTTTGTTTGTTGCTTTGCTTTGTTTCGTGATGCTTTTGTCCAATAACAGAATCCATTGTCTACTTGAATATGGGAACTTTTTCTATTTGATCAAATGTTGTCAATGATCGCTTAAGGGGCATTCTGACCACCTCCTCGTCCCCCGACTTACCTAAAAATGTGAGATTTTTATATCATCGGAACCTTTAGCCTCATAATCCACGTGTGCCCATCTTACTTGCAAATTCCGTCGCATCAGTAGGGTTGAAAGAAATTATCAATTTTGCATTTTTTCTGTCCGTAAACGGACAGAAATTTCAGCACAATAGCCTATGGGACCGTGGAATTAGGGGGTTATAGGATGAAACCAAGCAATTACTCCTAACACAAAACCGCAAGAATCGGGATCAGCTCAAATTTTGGTAATAAGCTTTTCTCAAGCATATCCGTGATCATGATACAACAGAAGGTGCTGAAATCACGAAATGCACCTTTAAGTAGTTTTGGGTCATATATACTTGCCGCCATAATTTTTCCTTTCAAACTTCGCATAAATACTGTTTTCAGCGATTTACAATCAAAAATTCAAGAAAAAAATCGGGGGTCACCGATGTCAATTTTGAGCTAAAACCATTACAAAGACACATTTTTCGCCAAAATTAACTACGTAAGTCTATGGAAAATCATTTTTTCTGACATTTTTTGGTTTAGCGAAAAATTTAGCCATAGACTTGTTGTGGATTTTTTATATAAGTTGCGCACTCATGGTCAGTTTCTATAAAACCATAAAATCATGGGGTCCACCGAGTACCCTTTTGATATTCATGCGAAAATTCTTATTTTGTCTTGAAAAAATGAAACCCTTGCGACATCTTAGTGCGTACACCTCCGACAAAAACGCAGAATAATACGCAACTTGTTGAGCGTGTGTCCTTAATTCTTACATTTTCGTACCTCCACAGTACCTGATCATATCGCAACAAAGATTTTTAAGTGAACATCGGAAAGTGTTAATTCCAAGGATAAATATACACTGACACTGACAGGGCCTTCTCCTGTTTTCTCGAACGCGTATCAAGATGCGAGTTTGGGATTTGACCCACCGATTTCTAATAACACTAGATAGCCGACGCCAGCTCAAAAGCCGTACCCATCTTTTCCCGCTTGCGTACTTTATTTCCATAGCGTGTGTACCAATTTTATCATATATTTCCCTGATTTACATAGCGTGGTGTACCAATTTGTTCAAGTATTCATCATTTGCATAGAACAATGTAACATTCCCAGGCCAACAGGTTATGGCGCATGCGCGTACACGGGCGTGTTTCGAATGGATGACCGTAATTAATTAGATATAATTTTCAAACCGGTTACGGTGGGGCCGCCTTTCTTCAAACCATGCTTACGCTATCTAGTGTTATAAATAGAAATCTGTGATTTGACCCCGTTAATGGCGTCAGAGTAACAAGTTGTAAACATAGCTCACACGTGGGCTAACCGTACCGCACACTCCCGATATCTCTCCGTGTCGGTTTCTTTGCCTGGAAACTTGAGTAAAGTATTCTACTGATTCTCCTGTCGGTACGGTCGCCGCTGGGTGGCGCACCTGTCTACAATACAGCACATTATCGTATTTTTAAGGCACCAATCAAGAAAAATTATGCCATATGATACAACACGTACGACCGCATAGACCGCGAGACGTCAACTGTGTACGTATGCAAGAAACCGGGCCACGACGCCACGTCCGTTCCCGGTGACGGATCAGACGAGTATCGAGTAATTTGTTACTCGGACGTCACGTCGGAGGCCCTCACGCTTGTCAGCGCCGATACGATAATCACTTTCATTTTAGAATTTCCTTTGAAAGCTTGTCCAAAACACATGATATGACCGATTTTATCAAATATCGGTTTCTCAATAATGCCTCATGACAGATTACATGATACCATACATACTATGAATGAAACCATTTTTGGTGGTATTATAAGTATGTTTAAATCATGTCCATGGACCTTTAAGCATAGTGAGGTCTCGTATCGGGCGCTTTTGACTCCGCAGATATATCCATATTACGCAATGAACAATCATATATTATTATTTTTCAAAACAGTGAAGGAAAGCAGCCAAATTTATGTTGGAGCCAAGCAGGGGGGTAGGGCCTATACACAATAATCACGAAATTCATGTAAATTGGGTAATTTTACTGCTGAAACTAAGGGGACGCCACAAGTCTCTGGTTTCAAGAACAAAGTGCGGACAACGCGTAAATGGGCGGGGGGGGGCAATGTCCCCTCCCATTCCTCACTCCTCCAAGGATTTGCCAGGGAGACAGAAGGAGAGAAGAAACACAAAAGAAGAAGAAACCAATGTGAACACAGCGAAAATAAAGGACAAGGATGGTTCATGTTTCAAAGGGTTCCCATGCAACCGTCTAGCGCGCTCGTGCGTAAAGAATGCGTTTATTTTGCGTAAAAGCTCGTGCTACGCGGGATGTGCGCTCTTGTTTGGTTAGCCGCGGGCAATCGACGCTTCAGGCTGCGGAAGGGCACATGTCGGAAGATATGAGCTTTGGAACGGATCCAAAAGTTGAATATGACCCCAAATCATTAAGCTTTTTTGGAGGGTGTGCAAAATTTAGTAGTGGCATTTTCTAGAAATCCAAATGGCCGCTATCACTCTTCAAATTAGCATAATGGCCATAATTTTATCACTAGCTCAAGGTTTTAACGCACGCGACTCCTTTGGATCGTTATGACGTAATTTGCTCACAAAACATTACCCATCAAATCCAATATGGCCACCTTAAAACCCAATGTGCCCTGAAATCATTCAAGTGTCCATAAAATCATACAGTATTTGTGATGGAGGCATTCTGCGCTCTATACCCAAAATATATCTATACCTAAACTCATATCTGAGTGTGTTAACATGCTTACTAATAACAAGATGGAAGCCAATGGCTGCCTTTTAAGATCTTAAAACCTACAAATTGTCATGTATCATGATATATTGGCCGTCCTTTTGAATTTTAATTCATGTTGTAAACAAATATACAGATACAAGTTCTTAATGCTCAAGACATACATCTCGTACTTTAATTTAAACTTTAGATCACATTTTGGGTGTTTTAACTAATACATACAGATGTATCGTAATTATAGGTTTTAAAAAGAAGGTAAAAGGCAGCCCATTGGCCCCATCTAACATTTTTGCATGTTAAAGAAACAATTCTCAGATAAGAATGTCAATGCTTATCCCGTACCTTACTTTACACAGTTTGTAATAAAATTATTTGATGTAACTACATATAATACACATATACTGTAGGTTGTACTATTTTAAAGGCGGCTGTATTGGCTGGCCATCTTGAATTTGAAATGTCTATTACAGAGAAGATCCAATAAGGGTTTCTAGTGATTCCATCAATTTCTCATAAATGTAAAGCATAAAACATGCATATAGACACTGGAAATTAAGCCTCTAACTGCAAAGTGCAGAACACTTGACGTATCTGATGCGTTGGAAATGCATTCTGTAGGTGTTAGAGTAACACTTTCAGAGTGTGATCAATTGTAACAGATTTGAACACATGCAAAACATAATTTTAGGTGTTCATTGTATTCAGTACGTAAATAGGTACAATGGAGGCGTTAATAATCATTTTTAATGATTCGCGAGGCATATTATGACTTTTGAGCGCCATATTGGATTTTGTGGCATGTAATGATGAAATTACATTACCTACACTTTCTCGTGCAAAAACCGGATACCGAGAATATTTGTCGCTATCGGAAATACTTAAAGGATTTTAGTGATTTTTGACATGGTAGCAGTCATTATTGGATTTTCAAAATGCCACTGTAACAAATTGAGTTGACTTGAGTTCAACTTTCGAGCGTGCCGCCGATGACGTAGTTCTAAGCGATGGCGGCACGCTTGACTATAATAGCTCAATCCGGCAAGCGTGCCTTACACCAAGCGCTTGCGCTGATCGGCAAGACACTATTTAATGATCTTTACAACCATGCAAAAATATCGATTTTGAAAAATTATTGAGGGCGCACTATTTTCAAATGTGCCAGTGTCTCTTTTACATTCTAACTTTGTAATTAACTTTGATTGACCATTTTGTGTAGCCTTGTGTATTGTACTATCGCCATTGATTGACAGCACCTTTTGTCATCCAGCTCATCCGTCATACACGGCTTTACACTAACCCTAGGGGTGGTGCTCTTCATTGATTTCTGTGCTTGTTTGTAGCAAGATCATTAGTCGTGGAAGTTTAATGCACAGCCCTGAGGGTGGAAATGAGTACAGACTTTTTATTGACGATTTTATTTCATTAGGACCTAAGCAATAGATTTTTGGAGGTGTGCAAAATCGTCAGCCGAGCGGCAGGGAGATCGATTTATCGGCTTGACGCGTTGCTACTTGGGTCACCGCTAGCGCTTCTGACATGATTGGCGTAGTGACGTAATTTCATCCTCATAGCAAGCCAAAGTCGGTAGTCGGCATGACACTATGTAATGACCTTAAAGCTTTTATATACAAAAGCCCTCACCCGAATGATTAAGACCAAATCAGCTTCCTTATGGGTAAACATAACGATTTTGTCATTTAACGTCGCCGCGATTAATTCAGCGAACGAAACATGTCGTTTAACACAAGACACGCACGCCGTTGCCTGGTTCCCACGCTATGCACACTGTTTGACCGGTCTATACCTTTTTGGTGGTTTTAATATCAGTGAGTACGAGTCAAAATGGTTCATGTAATATACACAATTGTTGATTCAAGTTTATGGCAAACTTAAAAGTTGGCCTACAAATTACCTGGATGTCTTTACCTCTAGCAATGTCCTATCTGTTTTTGGGTATGTTTTTTTTATGTGTGAATATATCTCTATTCTTCAAGTGGCCTAGACTATCATTGAGAGCAAATTGAAAATTTCATATTTTGTGAAATGTGCCGTGCCGCTTTAGGTGGATAGAGGTTCATAAAGCTAACGGCCAATTGTTCTTTATTTCATATATATGTTATTTTCATCGGTGTAAATGAAAAATCTGAAATACAAAATGGGGTTCACCGCTAGTTTTGAGGTATGATGGTTTTTCAAAATCACATTTTTCGATAAAAATTTGTACAGAGCTCTATGTGAAAATGAGAAAAACGCCAAATTTTCCTCATAAAAAATGAACTTTCTGAAAGGCAAGATTTTTTATTTTTTAAATTATTTTAAAGTCTATGCCAATCTTTTGAAGTCGCAATCAATAAAAAGAGGGGGTCCAC